>JAQQZZ010110110.1:0-30626 GCA_030265115.1 Mopalia vespertina | reverse complement strand
TGATGCCCATCAGCTGACATAGACTACATGATGCCCATCAGCTGACATAGACTACATGATGCCCATCAGCTTACATAGACTACATGATGCCCATCAGCTGACATAGACTACATGATGCCCATCAGCTGACATAGACTACATGATGCCCATCAGCTTACATAAACTGCATTTTGCCCATTAGATCACAGACTGCATGCTGCATGTTGCTACACTGTATACGAAGAGAGTACTCCTTCCTTAAAAGAGTATTTTTCTGTGTTTGGAATATACTAACTACCCTGAGGGCTATCAGTAAAAACATTCTTTAAACTTCTTTAAATACACAATCTTAGCTAGATTCCTAGGACTGTCTGGACATTTACAGTGTATAAGCTATTGATCCCTCTTCCTCGTTAATCCTGTTTAACCTCTTATATCCAGTTTCAATATGATCAATAAACACACATGAAGTTTGAATATTGAGATAAGATTGATTTCAATAAACAAACCTTCAGGAGGCTCCTGTATTGTATGTCCGTGTAGCTCATCCAGATCACTGAGAGTCAGTGGTACTGTGGGATCGTTATACTGATGACAGGACCAGCTTACATCCCCTGGTTTAACAATCAGCTTCCTGTAGGCCCCGGATAATGCATAATCTCTGTAAAACAATAACCCCAGTGACATGAATCTAAGATCACAAATAACTGTAGATATAATTAAAGTTTGTTTGTTTGATTAGGGTGTAACATTGTATTCAAGGGTATTTCACTTGTATGGCGACAGATTGTCCACTTCACACTGTTCCTTGCCTAATTGCAGTGGTCAACCGGGAGGAAACCTCGTAAAAATCACCACTGCGATTACCTGAGCCACACTGTATGATTCACTCATATACCTGAGGGTTGACAAACGGGCTTGATGATGATCATATGAACGGTACATCCAAGTAGGATTAGTTAGCTTAATTGCTAACCACTAAGCCACAGCCCAGATATAATTATAGATTGTTTGTTTGTTTGATTGGGGTTTAACGTCGTACTCAAGGGTATTTCACTTATATGACCACGGATTGTCCACTTCACACTGCTTCTTGCCTTATTAAGGTGGAAAACCATGAGGAAACCTCGTAAAAACCACCCCGCGATTGTCGGCGCCACATCTTGTGACTCACTCATATACCTGCGGGTCGACAGGCAGACTCGATCCCTTGAAGGGTACATCGAGGTAGGCTCCGAAAGCACACTCGCTAAGCCACGGCTGCGGGCCCCAATGCATGATAGAGAGTAACTTACATTTTACATATGTAGTTGATCATGGCTGATATTTTTTGTTACTTGGCCCTCTGGCTGAGGGTAGTGTGTTTCAAGTATAGCCATACTACCTTACTTAACACTGAAGGAACATTAATTTTTCTACAGTGAAAAAAACTTCACATTTAATGGTTGTGTTTAATAGGGTCACAATAACTGTTGTACACACCGCCATGATCTGAGTGAAACAACAATTAATCAACCAATCAATTAATAACATTTGTTACCTTTTGCTCTTAAAGATTAAATGCTAAACCAAATGTGATGCTGCAACACAAATATGTTATTTGTCTTACTCTAATATCGATGCTGGATGTGCTTTAGACGACAACTCCTTCTTCATTATATACGATTTTTTACAAATAATTTTAATTCTAAAGCTGATGTATTAAAAACACATAAAATCAGAAAAATGGAAGAAATACAATGTACAGTGGCCTAACATTAATATCAGATTAGCAATACCCTGTTGATTTTTGATTGTCCGTAGGCAAACAAGGATCTGATAAAAGTAACAACTTACCTGAATTTATTATGATACCACAGGTAAGATGGCTCTGGATTCCCGGTCACCTGACATCTCAATAACATCTCAGTACCATTCTTTAATTCCGCTTTTGTCTTCGGTCTTCTCAACTGGACCTCAGCGGTATCATCTATCCCTGTAATGAGGAGAAATAAATATAGGTTAAGTTTATGATGTAGATTGAAAGATTTTAAACTTAAGCCATGCTTAAGGTTATTCACTCATATTCAAGCATTCCAGGTGGAATAGACGACACAGACATACAAATAATTAACAAGATACAAAAAAGTGTTGATTGGGGATGAGACTTATGGTTATTTCACTCATATGGGATTCAACTGCTCACAAAGGGAAGTAAACTATCATCACAAACGACAGGTAACAAACCATGTAAACGTAACTGACACATCACATAACACGGTGCCTAAACTTTGTTTGATCAGCTCTTTAAAGAAAGGAAACTATCTTTACAGGACACTGGTAGCAGGTACAGACAAGACATATGTGCATATATAATATACATGTATTCTCAAAGACTCCTTATATGAGGCAATGCATATCCATGAGCAACTCTATAACTGTACAGTACACTCAAATTGACCATGTTACATTAGACGTTCAAAAATCCAAATTAGCTTCATAAAAAATTCACCCCAGTGATGTCGCTATGCAGCAAATGATTTCTTCACTTCAGCAGACTCCATTCAACAGGGCCTCAAATCATGGACAAATTAGGCTACATTTCTTGGGCTTTAATCGGGCCATAAACTTGAAACCTGCTGTTTTACTGGCAATAAAAGGGCAGGAGAATCTGTTGTTTTCAGCCAGATTGGATGTAAATGGCTCATTATTCAATTGGGCCACTCTGGGTGATTGCTTGCCCATAAAATCAAATTGCCTGGAACAAGCATGAACACACTCTGTTGCCATAGCTTACATAGGAGGACAGACTAGAGTGAAACGGACCACCTGTCTATCACTGGATGTACCTTTCAGTGTCTTAAAAAATGTAATTCCATTCCATACTGTACTTTTCATTGTGTTGATTGAATTTTAATGAGAAATATTTTTGGATTAAAATATTTGCTTTGAAATAGATAGAAAACAATAATATGCTCTATCGTTTAGGACTTATACATGTACATGGGTTGAATTAAATAGATAAAACACAAACTCCTGAGCTACTACGCGTAATCATTTATGAGTTTGTGCTTTATTTAAATAATATGCCCATTTAAATTGTATTTAAAAAAATGTTTGATGTCTACATAAATTTACATTTAAAGTTTGATCAACACAATAACACAATGTATTAGCTGTAATATGTTTATACCATTCTATTTATATGAAAAATAAATGTCAAATAATTTTGCTAGAGAAAAATTATTGAGTTCCACTTGGTGTTGAAGTGGTGTTATCGGCTGCAACCTAACTTCTCTATAATAAACCTGCTAAAAGTAACTGTAATCAATGGTTGGTCCAGGCTTTTTCATTACAAATATCTGAAGACCTGGTGACCTTGTGGCAGACTTATAATAAATCATAAACCTAATAAATCAAGCATGATCAGCTATATGAGAAATCCAGGTTAGAGTGCTTGTTAAACAAATTTGATCTGATCTATTGTGTTTGAAGTGACAAGTCTCTTACCAAAGCAGAATGGACCTTCAATATTAAATGAACCCAAACTTTTGTGATTGTTATTCTTTGTCAAATGATGAAATATTTTTTTAAAGAAATTTCAAATAGAAGATTGGTTTGTTTACTTGATTATGGTCTAACATCGTACTTATTAGTTACTTCACCTATATGACGAAATATCAGGCAAATCCGTGAAGGAAGCCAAAATGCTTGTTTGTTTGATTGATTGGGGTTTAACACCATACTCAAGGTTATGTCACTCATATCAGTTTGTGATGTCTTTGTGTTATGTCCTACAAAGGTCAGATTGTCATGTCTTTTCTTTGTTTGTTGCCAGTGGTGTCCATTGTGATTTCCAACCGACCGCAAAGTCAAAATGTACCCTTAACTTAACTGACCACAAGGACAAGATATAACAAAGGAACAGAGGACCTAAACCAAAAAATTTCGAAAACACACAAGTGTGCAATTTTGGGTACTAAAGATGCTACACTGAAACTTTATGATGCCCCCTATTTGTTCCATATTTCAAAGAGCACCGTGGTATAAGCATGCCAGAAAATCATGCAAAAATATAGTTGGAGAAATTGTAAAAATATTGTATGGATTTATGACCTTACATGTTGTTTTTGGGTAGAAATTCGACATTCTATCCAGATGTGGGTATTTGGAAGCTTCCATCAACCAACTAACAAAACCGACGGAAATGAACTGACATAATAGGTCCTGGATCCCTTACAATGAGAGATGATTTAAACATTTGTAAATAATTGGTGTTCATAGTAGCGATTAATATTAACGAAGATATTCCGGATATTTGGCGCCAGAAATGTCTGACACAAACTAGAGAGTTTATCTATAAACAGGTAAACCAGAATATATATCTGAATAACCACCATGCAACAGTACCATAAAAACTGGAATAGGCAGGATAGAGAGCATGGACTTCTTTTCTACATCAAAAAGACACATGTAGGAAATATACATAGAGATACAATTAAGGGTTACATGTTTATTTCTGGCTTTTTCAGTTTCTGACATTTTCCTGGGATAGTGTTTTGAACTGTTTTCTGTATTTTTTTAGAGTACACCAGTTTTTAGCATATCCATGGCTCAGTATTATATTCAGATTTCTCTTTTTTGGGGGAAATCATACTACAGCTTCAGACATCTTTGAAAGTTTACATTATCTGAATTCTAACAAGAATCTAAAATTCTTATGTTTCTGTTAATATTAAATTATAATATTCTTAGGTGTCTAGCATATTCAGGGTTAAATGCTTAGGCTTCTAGTATATTTGGGGTCAAATTCTTAGGTTTCTAGCATATTCAGGGTAAATGTTTTTTAGGTTTCTATTATATTCAGGACATTGGCCACTCAAGATCCACTAACTGTAATGTATGACTTGTCAACACTACACCAATCAAACTGTTTCGATGTCTCACATTTTTTTCAGTTTTAATGAAAGTGAAGAAGTTAAATTTCATTGTATTGGCAGTATATTAGGCATTATATCCGAACAAATTTTTATTTAGGACTAGTCAAGAGCAAGGACAGAAATGTTTATTAAGAGGGCAATAAATCAGACATATAGCCCTCCCATGGTATTTTCTCCTATTTTCAAGTAATGACCACTTTAGGATATAGCAAATAAGATTTTTTATTAACAGAACTATACAAGAGTCAGTATGAAATCAAACAAGGACATGATAAAAGCTATAAATTTGTTCCATAAACACTTGACTCTGACACATAGGAAATACCTCAATTTCATCGGAATCAAACAATGGTGGGAACAATCAAGTTTTTATTCAGAAATTTATTGTGCAGACACAAGTTAAAGTCTGCTTGGTTTTTTATTGGCCTGCTGAAGAGAGGACGATCACAGGACATAAATTAAGAACATCAAAAAAGATTGGCTTCGTGTTGCCCCATAGCTCTGAGAGCACCAGGGCAACAGGAAACTTTCACCCAACTGCCCACTCATAAAAATAAAAAAGTAAGTATGATATTAAACACAAGCTATACAACAATCTATCACATAAAAGTCTAATGTAGGCCTACTGACTACTCGCTCCTCTTTTTGCATTATTCCTTAATTTTAAAGGAGTTTTGAATTATTCTTGTTTTGATTAAAAGAGAACATTGACAGAGTGTGCCATTGGAACTGTATGGTCTTGAATTGAATAAGCATGAAGTTTAGTATGAGCTATTCAGGGGTGTTTGTTTGCTTGCTTTTAAACCCCTTTATGAGGGTCAATTCAATCAAAAAATGGTGAGGTCTCCTTGTAACTGACCAATGGTATGGGTTGAAATTGAGAATACAGTGTACCTGTGGTAAAGACACTAGGTCTAAAGGGGAGTTCTAAAATATTTTGTCCAGGCTCCTATCCCAAATTCATCAGACAATAATCAGGGTTCTCTACAACCTTTCGGTTTGATTTTAACACAGATATTATGTAAATAGTTATACATTGGCATTAATTTGGGCTTCTTTTATTTTGGGCGCCCACATGTTTTCTGGAATTGAATAAATTCTGGAAACACCTCTGGAGTCTAACACCAATTCCAGTAACTGGATACTATTATCGACAGTCCAATTGAAATCAACTGTGCCCAGTGCAGCCCAATACAGCTCAAACCGCCACTACAAAGTCGGCTTTGAATTACCCCTTAAGGTAGAGTGCAACCTGGCACAGGACGTTCCATTCAACCACCTGTCACATCAAACCAAAGTTCCTGTCCAGTTCATACATGTATTATTGACAATATACTATTCTATTGGTAGTACACTTAAGATCCTGGTAAATCAGACACAGTCATTAACACTGGTGAAGATCAATACCAGGTCACTACAGAGAACCCGTGTTGGAATGTGATATACCATACCATACATGGATGCTTTGATACCATTGACAGGTAAAACAAAGCTTCGTGGAGCCTAGTGAATAAATCCATGATGATGGATTTATAATATCCTATATTATTAATGTAAGTAAGAACCAATATTTCATTAATAAATTACAGCAAATTACTGTATTATCTGTCATTCATATCAAATAATATATTTCAGGACCTTTTAAGCTAATTTTTTTCATACGTTTCAAATAGATAGAAAATCAGATTAACTTAATTAGGAAAAAGAAAACCAAACTGTACTGAGACAGAGACTTCAAAATAACTTTGCATAAAATTTTACAAATCCAATATTTTGTCAGCATTTTGATTTAAATAAAAACTGTATTAAAAACTCATCTTGAAGGAATATAAGTATATTAGAGTCTACACAAAAGCGTAATGTAAAGCTCATCAACAATATACCTGCAGATTACTGGCACTTGTAACAGCGAGCCCATAATTAGATGTTTTTAACATTGTCTGTCACCTTTGAATATGGGCGTAACGTAATTACTACAGTAGCTGCAGCAGTTGCATGCCAGGTAACAATTTATCACGGCCATACAATACTGGATCAGAGGGGTGCCTCATGAACAAGGATCATATCTCAAGACAGTTGCCTCTTCAAGAGGATAATTAAGTCTTAAAAATGTCCCGTGCTGAAAATATTTCACTAGTGTTTGGGCGTAAAGTATGTTTTACAAGACACTGCATGAGTCAGAATCTGCTCGGAGATGGCAAAGTGCAGCAAAAGGGTCGTAACTAGTTGAAAAAGTTGGATTTACAATGTGCTTGAACACGTCTCAGGTTTAATCAACGAATGTAATGGAGACAAATTTCAGCTTGAAATCGTAACCCCGCGGCCTTGATTGTAAGAGGGCTTTCTCTCAGATTAAGACTGAATGTCGTATATAGCCTGAATCTGTCATTTTTATTACCTCTACTGGATATTTGATGTTACAAGCCTCCTTCAATGCAAGGATAAATCAACAGGCCAATTCCCAAAGCAGGATAATATTTCAACATTTACAAAGCTCTTAAAAAGTTTTCCGAAGCCATATAAAGCTTTTCCTTTCATACGCATATTTTGAATTGCCAGAAATACACATACAGGAAAAGTGTGGACTTTTAAAGCCCCAAAAGTCAGATTTAGTCAAATCTAGAATTTGACGTAATCATGGATATATGTACCTATTTGCAAATAAAGGAAAATTATGTGACAAATGACACTAGTTATGTTTACCTTTATTTAGTTTGATTTGATATATTTGTCTTTTAGCCTGACAGTAATTCCTACATGTATGTTAATAATGTATTTGCTTCTTTGTCTGTTTGGTGTTAAGGTTATTACATTCATATGCAGTAATTGTCTCTTAGTACCATTCAGCAGGGGCTTAGCCTATCTCTGGCATGTTAAAGTTTCTTAAAACAGAGTGTCGAAATGAGGCAATTGTTCATTTCAGGGTGCCCATTTGGACGGGTGGACTGGTGGTGGACGTCTCTCTGCCTAAGCCCTTGTTATTCAGGTATATATGCAGAAAACAAGGCGCCCAGCTTGCTACTGCATCCAGTCACAGTATGATGATATTTGCCAAACTAGTAACTACTTGTATGCTAAAGTAAAGATCAAATGATTGATTCATTGATCAATTAGTAATACAGCATTTAAACGAACAGTATTTCACTTATTATATGGTGGTGCTGTACTCCCGCAGTCCATAGTCACAGAGCTCAAGCACACAGTATTTCACTTATTATATGGTGGTGGTGTCCTCCCGCAGTACATAGTCACAGAGCTCAAGCACACAGTATTTCACTTATTATATGGTGGTGGTGTACTCCAGCAGTACATAGTCACAGAGCTCAAGCACACAGTATTTCACTTATATGTTGGTGGGGTACATATATAGCCACACCAACACAAACAAAAACAAAAAATGATAAGTGTTTAGTTCTATAAGATATTAATAACACTGATACTCCAGTATACAATAGAGACATCAAGACTACGTGTATGTGTTAAGTACTGTCCTCAGCCAATTGGCCTACAGGTCAAGACAGAACCTTCCTCTTAGTGTCACTTTAATGCATATCATTACAGGAAGAAATGATCAGTTTGTGTGATTGTGGTTTAACCCTGTACTTAAGGTTATTCCACTCATATGACAGCGTCAGCCCAATGGGTGGAGGAAAACACCATCGACAAGACTGGCAAAAAACAAGACAGATAAGCTTACAGGATGCAATACAAAGACATCCAACACAGACTGGCTACATGTCGCCCTTGGAAGGCAACTGGAACTTCGCTCCCCCTGTCCGCAGGTAAAAATGAAGAACACCAAACAATAGGTAATAAAGTAAAGTGAAACAACTGAACCCAGACCATATATTTTTTATTGTAGAGAAGAAACGTTTGCTTGCCTCCACTGGGATTTGAACTCGGGTCTCTGGCTAGAAACCAGACATTTGTACATGTACCACTTACATGTATCAGTATGTGTAAAAATATAGGAGAAATAAAGTACACTAAAAACTAGAATATAAGGGAAATATGGCTAATTGAAACCACTAGAGGTTGAACAAAGAAGTATATACTTTTGCAAACATTTTGTGACAATTCTGATAAATGATGTACAGCAAACCACATGTATTTAATTGTTTACTTACATACTTTTTTTTAGGCAATACATCATCTTGTCAGATAGAATAAAGGAGCCAACGGTATAGAATTATTGTAACAAATGTCATTTGTAAAAAGACAAACACAGATAAAAACTACCTACCTAAACTCTGCAAGACATGTAAACATGGAAACTAGATTTCATTTTTTATTTAATGATATACTGATTTTCTCACTGCAAAAGTTGGCATAGAAAAGAGAAAATAAGAACCAGCAAAAAATATTTTCAAAGAATTCAATAGCATTGCAATTAGGGTTATTGGTATTCCTTAATTGATTAAAACAAAAAAACAAAACTTAATTGCTGTAGACTTTCATCTTACATGTAAATTGAAGGCATGGCAATTAAATCTATTGTTTGGGAACACATGTAAATGTCACTCAAAGTTGTAAATTTATTCAATTGTGGAAGGTAACTAACACAAGCACAGCAATGGTGATTAATAAACCCTGAGGAATCATCTAATCATCTAAGACAAGCCTTCACTGACAAGTTTTTGTAATAGATCTTAATCTGGAATTGCTCAGAGTAATGTACACACTGATCATATGAGAGGTCAGTTCAGTACTCACTTATAATGTACATAGTTTTGGACATCTAGTGTAAAGAACATATGTATGACACCCATCACACATATATACTTTGTTCAATGAAATGTTGGTGCATTTTACCTTCTCTTCATGTTAGATTATTGAATATATTCAATATAAGCATTTAATATAATTAAATCCTCAACAACATAGAAATTAACCCAAAACTCATTCAGCTATAGAGATCTTTGTCTACTATTAACTATTACTCTGCAGAAATAACGTATATGGTATACCATGCAGGCTTTCAAACATGTATCTCTTTCAAGAGACTTTACTTTAGGGAACATATATGTAGGGCACACATCACACTATAAAATTGAATTAGATATTGCTTCAGGGTGAAAATTTATTTAAATCATGAATAATGCAATAGAGCGAAATAAACATAAAGATGTATGATCTTGACAGTTCATAAAACTTGTGAGCGTCTCTTAATAAATTGCATTGTCCACTTCTGTCAAATGATATCTACATCATTATACACACCCACTCGTAAATTTCAAATCATTAAGCTTATATCATTCAGTATATCTGAAATTAACACCATGTTTACATCAAGAAAAGATCTATAATGTTACCCATGACATAACTTTCTTACAAGATATTTTACAAAGAAAATAAGTTTGGCCGTTTTTATGGGGTAATATTGTAAAAAAAAAACCTGAATGTAAATAGCAATACAAAGGGCAGATTACTGTGATTAAGTGTTGAATTTCTAATAACTTATTCTAAAAGATTCAGTTAACAATGACTTTAGTTCATCAATGTTTTGCAAGGTGCCCGAGGGTATCTGAATTACTTGTACATGTACATAGCAACAGTGTACTCTAACAGTACACTATGGATACAGTATACCTTGTGAGTTAACTGAAGAGAAAGGTGAATGAAGTACAATGTATAAGGCATTACATTAGGATACATTCTGGTCTGTATGTAAGTTATACACACCACACACATACAGGAACTGCTACTCAACCTAACCACTCCAAACTCAGCCATCTGTAAGTTTATACCCAGGATATACACTTAATGCTCATGCAATAGACTTAACAGGTTTTGTCTTAGCCAACTAGCAATATAATGAACCGATAAAACCATAAGAAAGTCTGCTTCCTTTAGTGCATTATTATATTGGCAATGTCCTCATTATGTGTATTAATTCTTATTTCACTTACAGGAGTAATCTGCAGAACAATATGTAATTAGTATAAAAACGTAAAGAAACCTCATAAAAACCACATAGCAATCCAATCACCGGACAAAATTAAAGGGGACCAGTTTGAAACCTTGTTGCTTTATATGCAGTACATTGAATTGGGTTCTGCAGTCAGATGACTAACTTCGTGAGGCAAGAAGGCGCTTTGGAGTTTTTAAGATCTTCTTGGAAGTACAAGAGAATAGCTAAGAAACCTGTGTTTCATTTCAGACAACAGAAGCCAGACTTTGACAGGTCTGAGAGTAGGTATGTTCCAGAGCGGTGTTCAGATGACAGGGATTACCCGGCTTCAAGTGGGCGCAGTTTGGGACAACAGGCACAACACTTGTGTGGTCTGTCTACATCCAAAGTCGAAATAGAACCAAGAAAAATATGATGTAAAGCCACACTGCAGACTGTCAGTACAATCCACCTGCACTTTTTGTAAGTGTGTCTGAGTAGAAAGACTACTGTAGCTTTGAGAAACATTTTTTTTAGTGTGTCCATATCTACCATTATTATATGACCTGATGGGTAGACAACATTTATTGATCACTCATTGGCTAAACATATCCACATGGTCATACAGTTAACTGTGTTATAAGACTCAAGGTGCAATATATGGTGCTTGAGACCTTATCCAATCACCAGAGACTTTCGCAAAAGCAATATTGACTTTAGCCAATCACTGAAGGCTATTCTATTCTCTGCCTATAGAGCCAGAGGATCAAAGAAGTCTGGTTCTTATGAGATCTTTATGACTCAGTTGTATGTCTGTACTCAGTGGTGTTGCATTGTTTATGTTAACGTAAGTGTCATATAATAATAGTTAAGGCCTTTTAATTCTGTCTAAACTGAGTTAGAGCCTCAGAAGTAATATACATGTAGACCTTCGGCCAGAGTCAATAGGAGTGTTGAGGGTCTGTATAACTCCATATACACCTCATCAAAAGGCTATAACTATGTTATATACTGTTAGATTTAATAAGGTCATTTAAGTGTATTGTGGAATTCTTCCATCATGACATGTTATCATTTCTTGAATAAAAATGAAAAAAGGATCATTGTAAAGGCCAAATGAAAGTGACAAGGTCGACCTAGTACTCAAATATTCATGAGCAGACCCATGTTAAGTCAACTTCAAAAGAGTTTTCACTTTAATGAAATATTGATAATATTTCCTTTCCATTAGCTCAGATCATATAACACAGCATCTACCTGCAATTCAATACCGTCTTGAATAAACAATTTCCCGTAACCATCAAAGGGTTGTTTAACTTGTTATCTTAATATTTACAGCGTTGTTTACTCTCCATTTCCTTATCATGTATGTAATATGAAACTGATCAAGATGCTTTGGCAATTATTCTTAAATACAGAGAAAAGAAAACTTTATTTGAGTTGGATGAAAGTAAAGTTAAATTTAACATACTTGTGCAATGTAATTTGTCACCAGCGCTTTATTAAGAGCCTTTATAGCTTAGTCAGTGGAGGGCAGGCCCTGTCACTCAAACACCTCAGGTTCAAACCCCAGACCAGGTAGATCAGATTTTCTCTCTCAATATCATACCATATGTGGGATCTTATGGTGTTTTGGTTAGTTGATCATACCTATTAGATGTAATAAACTTACAGGTGTGGTTCAGTGTCAGACCACTGACCCTCCACACAGGTCCGAGTCCCCCGGTGATCGGACATCAGGTATGAGGGAGACACACATGGTGAGTTAGACAATTGTAACGGAAGATTTTACCAGATTTCCTCTTGGTATTACACCATATCTAAGTAGGCCAGAGTAAGTAGTATATAATCCACCATCATATAAATGAAATACCCTTGAGTATGACTATTTACCCCCCAAAAAAATAAATTTATATTTTCAATCTGATAATTCAAGTGTTGATTATTTTAAAAGAGCGTACGCTTATCTCAGTGATTAATGATCAACAATTAGTGATTGATGATCAATTAATATCACATGCAGTATCATTGTATCAACAGCCAGAACTAATAAAAACAGAAGTGTTAACCTTATCTGAATGTTTGGATTTATTTAAGGAAAACAAAACTTTCAAATAAATGTTGGGTTTTACATTGATGTGAATTACTATTGGATAATTATACACAACTGACCAGGTAAATACATGTATTAAGAAGAAAGGATGAGTGACAACTTTCACTACCCTGCTCCCTCCCCCCACCACCCCCCCTCCTCACACAAAACCCATTTACCCTTATTTTAAGTTACATGTCCCCACTCAAGCCTTGCTGGCCTACCCAGGACTTGCTGGTCTATCTCCCAACTCCTTGACAGCTGGGGAGCTTTTCAGATTTAGGAGTTAGCAATCCATCATTGTGTCAAGTATTGAAAACTATGAACATTTCCCTCATTATTCATGCTATCATTTCCTATACAACAAACTTACAACCTACATAATGCACTGAATATCTAAGTCCACTAAAATCTTTCATCTTTCATTGTATTTGTCGTCCCAAAATATTGAAGTCATAGTTTATCACTCATCATGACAAGAATAAAAGTAATTATTTAATAACCACAATCTGAAAGTTTTAAAGTTTAAAATTTCAGTGTCCTACAAACATGCAAAACAAAATTTTGAAGTAAAATTTTCTTGAACATTAAAGATCGCAAAAATCAAATTTATTTTAAAAAAACAAAATACTGTAAAACTTGCAAATGATTTTAACCAAAAGAATTGAGACAAGTTACACAGGAACAAAGTGAATTGTTTTATATCATTTGAGCACAAAAAGTTTACTAATCAATAACTAAACAGAGTTTAATGAGCAGTTATAGAATATCTGCTTAACAGTTTCTTAGAGATATTAATACATTTTTTCATTATATTGTGCAGGCTTAATGTATGGACTCACTAAATAGTGCCAGTCAATGTAAAAACCTTAACCGTCTACATGCGGAATATTCCATATCTAGGGACTGAATCAAATCACTGTTAGAAATTCCATTGATCAATGACAACTCCTGGAGGTCAACAAGATTGATGATCCTGATTTTAATCACACCCCAAATGACTTCTATTAAAATGCACACATAGACACCCATAATCCCTCACACATCTAGCACTGAGGGTTAACTATGTGTATTCAAATGCTTTCAAATCAACATTTGAGCCTCTGTCCAACACACTCAAGTCTGAAAGCCACCCAGGCCTGTCAGAGAACTGGAAAAGTTTTAGTTAGGCTTGTCACTGAGATATTATCTACATTGATGTTCATTTGGCAGAATTCAGTTAATTTGTTCCAAGGCAGGGAGCAAGTGTACAAACGAATGCAAATAACAGTTAAAATCACTTTATTTTCAGTACTAGGAGGAGTATTTAGTCTTGAAATGTATTGCCCCTTTGGTTGCTTGGTAATTGTGCTATTCAGCTACATGTGTATGCAAATTGCGCCCATCGGTACTACTATAGGCCTACCTGGCCAAGTCATGCACCATGGGGGAATAAAAACAATGCCTATTTTAACAGCACACCTTCTGCAACACAGGTATTGTTTTTTAGTCCAGGTATATGTGGCTTGCTCTATACTGCCATACAGGGACTGACCATTCTTGTGAGAGGTGTGATTTTTTACTGGGCATCCCATAAGTAGTACACAACTTTATAAATCTTTTATACTTATTGGTTTAGATTTAACATGAAGTCATGTACAGCTGATTTTAACTCTTATGTTATGAAGAAATATTAGCTATATCAGAAATGTATAGACATGTACATGCATTTTATTAACTTAGACAAAGAACAATTTACATGCTTCCTCTGGGTATATTTTCAAATGTAATTATAAAAGTATCCATAGGCTTAAAATGAAGGAGGTATAAATCTTTTAAATTTAAAAATGACGCCACACCCACTCCCCTAATAAAATAAAACAAAATCAATACAGTAAAAAGTGATATTAATTTATGTACCGGATACATCAACTCACTTTCGGTCATGACAATATACTCTCAGAGACAACATGCACAGAGATATTAAGCAGATCATGGCATGGTAATTAGTGATTCCTTAATCAGCCGCTCGTTAGTCAGCTCCTAGAAACTCATCCATCATCCGCAGCATAGTGCGTGTCAGTGGATGTTACATGCATATTGTCAATTTGGTTTGCAGAGAATGTTTCCCTAGAAACAATATCCCATAGTCTATGCTTTAAAGACTAAGTGATGACAAATCAGCATGCTTTATGAATACATCCTATGAAGTTTGGATAATGGATTATTAACCAGTTAATTGTACTTCACATGGCCAGTAAATGGCTTGGTTGGTTCATATAACAATGTACACTTCTACAGTTCTAAAGTTAAACAAATTACAAACATAGTCTGAGACATTAAAACTAGATGTCAATTTTTGTAGGTCCAGATTAACTATGTTAATTTGTGTCCCTTTGAAAACTGTCAATATAGTATATTGTTAGGTCTATTTGAATTTAAAAAAGGAAGAAATAGAGGAGAGTTTTATTGTTTAAATACCAGAGATTGATAGAAGCCTCTTTAGGGGCCAAATATAGGCCCCTTAAATTCAATAAAAACTCAATTTAAGCTGAGAAAAAAAAAATCAATATTTCCATTTTCAAATAAGAAAATTCAATATTTTATCCAAATTTAATTTTAATAAGAGCTTTTATTAAAAAATACTATGGGCTTTATGACATCAAAATTGTACTTTTATTAAATTTTAACAATTAAAAAATATTTTTTTTTTGCAAAAGTTACCAGGGAAATGACTCCTATTACAAGCTGAATATATTGTGGGCATCTATAATGTACTCAACATCATATATGTTTTGTCCAATGCATGTATTTATAGTAACTTCAGCTTCATGGATTCTGTTAAACGATATGCACCCAGTTTACTATACTGGACACATTGTAGTTTGCACATATATAGGGACACTAGACAGTCAAGCCAGCCTAATAACTGCTCCCTGCCAGTCCATAAAGGGAGGGGGCACTGGGTTGCCTTAATGATGGATGGGGGTAGGAAGCCCCAGTCAATGTAAACTCCTCTCTCCCTGGGCATGCTCCCAGTGTCTGGCAACAACTCAGATCTGAACCCAGATAGGCGTTTGCTCATTTCTCAAACCCTACACAGTCAATGAACAAAAGGGCACCCATGAATGATTAGATTTATCCCAGACCCCAGGGTTGTTAAGGCACAGGCCAGAAAAAATGCATTGAACTCAAAAGTAACTCAACTGAAAAAAAAAGAGCAAAATTACTTTTCAGGATGTGTAAGTTTATACATCAGAAAAGAGAAATGAAAAGAAGTCTGTGTTAAATGTCAATCCATCTAACATGAATGACAGAAACTAAAAATAATTGGTTAATGATTTACACCACACACTGAAGGTCATTACACCTATATAAAAACAATGGCTGTGTAAAGAGGAGCAAACCACCCACACACTGACAATTATCTAACATTTAAATATGTTATTCTAGACTTACCTATAACTACAAAGGATATCTGCTGCTGTCATTTTTAAACGATTCCCTTGATGGTTGGGTTGTGTCTTAATTGTTGGGAAAATAAGTCTTTTTCAGACTTCAACAAATTCTTGTATGGTTAATTGTGACACATAAAACATGATTTTCTTCTTCTGTTTGTTTGATTGGGGTTTTACACTGCGCTAACATGATTTCACTGATATGTTAGCATGCTAGCCCAAAACAACACACAAACAAAGACACGACATGACAATCACAAGTAGCAGCACAAAAACTTTACGATTGTTTGTTTGTTTGATTAGGGTTTAACGTTGTACTCAAGGGCATTTCACTAGCCCAAGGAAGGAAACCACCCTTCACCCCTGGCAACAAACAAAGACATCACGGGACAAATACAGGACGCAATACAGACACCAGGAACTGGATCATAGGCTTAGCTGAACACATGTATATATTTTAAACTCAAAAGAATAGTTTAAAAAAAATTAATAAACAAATGATGTAACACACAAAAACACATTTTTCAATTTGCTAATAAAATGTTTGATGTAAAAATATGAAAGTAATAGGTCATTGTAGGCATTAAAAAAAACACTATTTGATCACACAATACATTAACTATAATAACCAGATATAATAACACAAGTGCCTTCTTTCTGGGTCAAACATCCAACGGGCTGTCACCCTAATAACAATTAGGTTAATTACCATAACTGTCATTTTCGTCTCGTTAGAAGCAGTAAATTAACACACAAAGTACGTCACAGTGTATGCAATCTCAATATCAAAGCCTATGACAGACACAGCAATAGGGGCTGACAAATGAACTCATTATAAATTAACTTCAAAGAGTTTCATAGCTGTATCTGATAGACTATGTGAAAGTAATTATGATTTAATAATGGTGTGTCCCCGTTTGTAATATGCTGTGAAATTGTTACAATGATATCTAGATTATAATATGCACATTTTTCCTACACATATAACAGTATATTATAAGAGAGTACAAAGAAAAGATGTTATTGTAACATACATCATAATAGGATCAATAAGTTATGCCTAATTACTGCCTCCCACGGTTAACAAGTGTAAACAAATGTATATTATATGTAATCACAGGACTCTGTGCTCAGTAGACCTATACTGTTAGTTAGCTTAGTCTGAATGCAGTCTTAGCTGTACTTAAAATGTTGATTGTCCTAATAAGAGGGGAGGTGTAATCAAGTTTTATTTACCATAATAAAATACAGATACATTCAATGGAGTTTCAATTTCAACAGGTCACAACTTTATTGTCCCTATTGTTTAATTTTTGTGTGACATCACAACACATCAACTTTATGTTGCCCTTTAGCTCAGACAGCCCCAGGGCACAGGAAGTTCCCACCACCCACCGGCCGGCCTTTCACTTTGAGGATACAAATGATCCCTGAAAGATAACTTTCTCTGTCAAATTATAGGTTAAAAAGATTGAAGAGAGTACATAGTCTATAGGTACGACACAATATAGGTTAAAGTTAGGGTTGAAAGCTTGAACTAATAATAAGAGGCGCCTCTCCTTGTATCAGTTACAATAGCTGGGTGGAGAGAATAGCTGGCTGAACTATTCAGTAGGGGCCTTTAAGAGCCAGTAGTGCTGAAGTAATTTGTCTTTTAACTTCCTAAAGCCTTGGGCAAAATGGACATAGCTGGTCAGGAGGGTGAGGGGAGAGGTGGCCATTTCTAGTGGATGAAGGAGGAGACCGATGGAAGGATGAGGCGTTTGATGGAATAGTATGAAGAATCTAATTTAATTGACATAGAGGGAAAATCAAAAGCCATTTAAGCCAAAGTCCTTTATTTGGCTAGTACTGACTTTATCTATAGTATCTGGTTAGACAGGCTGTGGTAACTGTTGAGGGGTGAATCAATGTTTATGGTCAGTTTCTATCAGAACAAAGCCCCTCTTGTCGGAATTAGTACAGGCTGCCCCATATAATTAGATTGAATTCACATCAATAGACACTCCCAGAGAAATGGTCTAATGGAGAATGGCCGACTCCCTCTCCATTCAGCAAGACAGAATCAAGGTTATGGTCAATCTAGTCATATCAAAGTCACAGAAATGCCAGCAGTGTTACAATGTATAGTCGGGACTTTTCCCCCTGCTTGATTTATTTCTATTTAATGTTTAACTGGCAAATTTTACTTGGGTTTTCCACAAAAATAAAATTATTCAATTATAAAAGTGCCCCGTACATCAATGATCATTATTAGAAGCATATTGCCAAGAATTCATCAATATTTCAATATAATTAGTTGAAACTTTTCTTTCGATTTTTCCAGTTGTCCTGTAAATAGACCTGAACAGATCCTATATTTATCCACTGCCAACACAGCCAAAATATTACAGGCGTGCAATAAAGAGAAAGTTTTCAGATTGAGCCCATATCCAGCAACTCAGATTCCTTTGCTGAAATATGTCCAGTAGAATCAAAAATGTCTGGACACATTTTAACTGAAGTCATGGACACACCAAATGTACATAATGAATTGACGTATCAGACATAACGAACCATAGTATACCTACTTTTACAAAAGTTTTATTTTGACACACTTTTTTTAATGAAGTGCACTATGGTTTGGTTGAAGCCAGATTATATTAATGTTACATGTAACCTGGGCAGTGATTGGCCAGCTCACACAAAATTCTTATTTTTTTATTTAATTTGAGGTAGAAAACTTCTGTTTGTATCCAGCAATGCCATGCCTAAGGTTAAATCACTCATATGACATATGCTACGCCAAATATACAAATGAGTCCCATCATCAAGACACTGTCCAAAGGAGTGTATATATAAGACACCGTGCCAGGAACCTCATCAAGGAACAGTATCATTAAAAACATTAAGATAAACAAAGCTTCATTACCTAATATATACAGGGATGCTTTTGGTGGACACCAGAGGTCCTTCAAATGACTGGACATCAAAACATGGTGCTACATATTCATGAAGTTTGAAATGATACTTTCAACAGCAACAGCAACATGATAAAGCCCTGTGACCTTTGGTTTGAGGGGATCATGGTGTTAATTTTGAATGAAAACAACCGATTGTATGGGGGAATAAATTCAGGTGTTAGGTTACACCTGGCTGGGGCGACAATGTCTGAGTAAAACACAGTTGTGCCCACACATAAGTAGGGTCGGATTTAGAGTTATAGGTCAGGCTCATTAAGAGACTAAGACATGGGCAGAAGCCAGGGAAATGGAGAGACCCTCGACCCCATGCTAAGAGGAGCGTTGGGAGCTCTGAACCACAGAAGGGCAGCTGCTGTTTGTGGCAAACATTCTGGGCTGATGTGACAATTTAACAACCCTCCAGTGTAATATTTCACAAGAATGTGCGAGGGTATAAATCAAACCTGGTTATTCCAACCCCCTCAATTTCCTTCTACATGTAGGTTATGCACCTACAAATACATACAAATCTATATCTGTTTGTCAATTAATGCTGTTCTACAAGTTAGGACCCTTTTACAGCTAATATACAGCTAATTACAATTTCATAAATTTACATAAATTCAATTTTTTTTACCAGTTCTGATTATTGTTAAAAGTTTCTCGGTTTATGTGTATTAAATACTATTAATCAAAGGATTAATCAATCCTGATTAAATGGATTTGAAATGAATCAGATAAATTAATCTAAAAACAAATATCAGAATATGATAAAAAGTAATGAGAACCTGCTGTAATTAATATGATACAGGTCATTTTCTAGTCTACAAGCTACTGAAAGAACAAGTCACAAAATAATTCACAAATAATATTTACACGTTCACTACATGTACAATTGCTGTCACTTAAAACTTCAGTGAAAAGAAAAATGATATAGGCAACAAATATATGTCTGTGAAAATCAAGGCGTTCGTGGGCTGTAAGTTACACAGTACATAATAACACTTTAAATTAAAGTTACACAAACCTATAAAGGTACATATTTCACAAGAGTTTCCATTTCAAAGCCAGGCCAAGAATAAGAGATGTCTACACATGTGAAAGGGGGTAGAAAGTTGACAAAATGTAATGAGGTCTCAGTAATGGGTGACCAGCCTTGTTAGATTAGTCCCATCCAATAGCTAAAAATGGCAACAATGTGTTGAATAAATGTGCTCTTAAGTATTTTTGGGTTTGGTTACAGATTTTTGTTTTCTTAACAGGGGACTGCAACTTCCCTTGAATGAGAGTCACAAAAGAAGTCACATGTCTCCAGCAAAAGTGCCACAATTCCCCTGACACAGAATCTCTTCACAATTTCAAGCAGAGATGTTTTGACAGCGGGCCTAAATTTTGCACTCCATTCTGATCAAACATATTCCAAGCTTTGTAAAATCTTCCCCAGTCTCTTATGTGTCTCCAGCCCTAGCTTCTTTCCAGTTTTCACCATCAGAATAAGACGGAAGTTAGCATTTCATTGTGTCCTGAAACTAGATATGGCAGCTGAGAAAAATTACCACGCAATGGTATTTTAAATTAAGAGGAATTCAACTGATCAATCATCACAAAATGGCATATAAAAAATAGTCTATAACATGTATTTATTTATTTATATATATATAGAGAGAGACTATGAAACATAAGGTAATTTTGGCCTTAACTAAATTGGGCTTCATTTGTTGATTGTGGTTGAAGATCCCATTGTTTGAGTATTTTATTCTGATGATGATCTGCCAGCCCAATGTTTAGAGGGAAAACACCTTGAACTCCAAGCATAACAGACAATGGTACAACACAGGACCAGAACAAGGCACAACACAGGACCAGAACAAGACACATCATAGGACCAGAACAAGGCACAACACAGGACCAGAACAAGGCACAACACAGGACCAGAACAAGGTACAACACAGGACCAGAACAAAGACACAACACACTCTCCACAAAAGACTTAAGGAGACATTGTCTATGAGATACAACTATAACCTTTCCCCAACTGATAACAATATCATGGCTGATGGGATGTAGTTCACAAACATGTAAGCAGAAAACTATTTCCACTTTTTGTTTGTGTGTGGTTTGGTAGCAACTTTAGAAGGGATTTGCTCTACATATTCTAATTATCATGTATTCCTTCCATTTAAAAAAAAAATTCCAATGAGTTCAAATTTAAAACCAAATTTTGTTATAAGAGATGCTTGTCCAGCGAGTAAGCTTACATCATTATTTCGGCAAAATTTATTTTAAAGAAATTTAATTTAATTTAATTATCTGAAGTGAATATTATTAGGAAATGTACCGCACACACACACACAAGCACACACTTGTGAAATAGCAAGAGGCAGAAACAGCCTAGATTTATGTTGCGGAATGATCTATGTCTGGGGCAAATTCCTTGTATGCAATCTCAAAAGAAAGTCATATACCAGGCTGACATGTACACACCTTTGCTCGAACAAAAACACAAATCATACAGTGTTCTTGCTATGGAACGAGGCTAACTATATGTAGACTGTGAAAAATATCTTCCAGGAGCAAAACATAAATTTTACTGTGGCAAGGATCAATGGTTTAGGGCTGAGATTAACCTAACAGAACCAAGTTTTTTTTAGCTTAGTTTATATTTTAAAAAAAATGACATTTAGTGTCAGGATAACATTGTTTGAAGGTTAGTGAATCATTGCGTATATTATCCATACAAAGAAAATAAATTGTGGAGAACGTTTGTCTGGAAAATTTATCCGTCAAAATTTTGCATTCTACATAAGCTTATATTACAAATACATGCTACTCCAAAAATGGATTTTTATGATTTTTATTCTAAATGCAGAAATGGACAGAAATTGTTTAGAAACAGATTGTTTCATCGAGGTTTAATGTCATACGTAAGGCTATTTCACCCAGTATGACAGCGTGCCAGCCCAATGGGCGAAGGGAAACACCCCAGATGCCACTGGCGATAAACAAGGTCAATTCCCTGGTACAATACAAAGTACAAAGACATCGCGATAACGGCTCTGCTTTGTGTTGCCTCTTAGCTCTGAGAGCACCAGGGCAACAAGAAGATTCCTCCTAATTGCCTGCTTTAGAAACAGAAAAACAGGCCAGACTTTTTCTGATTTTCATCCCTCTAGATCAGTTTCTTATTCATTCTAATAGAGCTGTTTTTTAAGGTTTATATCTCTACTGGCCAGAACAAATGCTACTGCTCAAGATTGCTGCTTTGTAAATTACCTCTATTTTCTCCCCATCTATTTTAGGGTTTCTTCTCTGCTTTGTTGGAACTGGAACGTTTCCAAAACATTTGAATATGGATGAACTATATGCAGCCCAGACGGTAATAATTCACTTCCAGAAATAGAGGGAATCGAAGTAAACTCCATATCGTAAAATGTATAAATGATGTCAGGAAAAAAAGATGTAATTTGACAGGCAAAACTATAAAGACTTCATCTGTGTAATATGTCACAGAGCATAATTGGCACACCCCATTGAGTCGAGTTTGGCATTTCCATCGGTTCCAGTCCAAATTGTCTCCTTACTCCTAATATACCACAACCGCCATAACAAATTTGGGCGGCATTGCTACAAAAAATGTAGCCTGTCAACAGCACTTGGCTATGATGTATGTACTGTCTTCAGGATAACTCTACATGATCTTCAAGAAGAGGGATTTTTTGCAAGGTTTTTGGTTTCTGTGTTAGGTAACAAACAGACAAAGTTTTGTGGTCAAAAAACATTTTTACATAAAACCATATTACGTAACATCTGGAGCATTCGGTGTACAATTTTGTGCCGTTTGCAATAACTTTCATCTGAAAAAAGCAACAAACATTGACAAAATGTCAGTAAAACATGAAAGAACATAACAAAAAATATATGCAATTTAGGATAAATAACTTTTGAATTACCTCTAAGACTGGGAACCTTACAAAATGGAAAGTCTATTTGAACTGGTTCATCTAGCATAACATAAATTTGTCTGACAAAATCTGGTAAAGGGCTTAAAATATTTGTAAAACTGTTTGAGACAAAAAAAGATGCTTCTTGTAAAAACTATCAGTAGACAGAAGAAAAAGTACTGTTTAACTAACTGGAAGTATATACCAAGGCCATATTCAAAACCTGGCAGAAATTGAGTCACCAAACTTCTTTACTTAGGAAATTGACAAATGCCTATTTTCACTTCCACAGACAGTCATAATTTATTTCAACTTCTGACTAGTGTTCTGTCGTCACTCTGTAAAGGATTGTGGGATTACAGCATAGTATAGAGGGGGTGTGAGCGGTGACAGGCACAGCTCCAGTCTGTACACTCTACCATCATTTTTCAAATAATGAAAGATAAAAAAATAATGTCTGCCTTCACTGGTCAGTGCTAGTACATTTAAATTACATGTAAAAATGAATGAAACTGGTGTAAAAAATAAATCATGTACAACAGTTAGTGCGGAAGTCTAAGAAAGGGTCACATATTTTCTTGTACATTTTTGGTTAGACTTTACAATAGAGTTGAGACCTCAGCACTGGCCCTAATGGGATTCCAGGTTTGGTGACCTTCACCCTGAAACCCTTTCAGAACTCCGAACAGTAGAATGCGAAAGAATCCATAAAAGTCACCATTTCCTTAAATAACTAGCTAAAGTTTCCGTATTAATTAAGCAGAAGTATTCTCAGCTGAACTCCTAGTATTTTCTCTACTAACATGGTGATTCACGCTGACTTCTACAAGGGTCTCTTTTGACCATTCCCAAAGGGGATTTCCTCTGGCTTCTCTGTCCATAACCAGCCTTGCTTAGTGATCTGTTTGCAATGTGTCATCTCTGAGTGCAGGACTAACCAATAAGAGCTCAATGAATCGGCACCTCGTCTGTGGACAGCTGTAAACTTTCTGCCGAATCAATCAAAGCCTGCCTATTGGTATTCATATCGGGGTTAGAAATGGACAAATCTTCTACATGGTTTTTCATCTGCATATAAATCATCGGAAAAAGTTACGTAACATGTCTGGCATATTCACTTCTTTTCCTATCAGATAATCAATTCACACAAAGTCATAGAAATATTGTTTGAAATGTGTTCTTTTAAGTATTTTGACACTTAGCTATGCATTGCTTGAAGGATGTATTTGGTTAGCCAATTATTGTTTTTTTGTTTTTGTGAATCTCCATATGTACATGTATCAAGGTTTGATTCATTGATTGATTGATGTATCATGCCATGCTGAAGGGTATTTCAGTGTGTATATGACGGTGGTGTATTCCAATAATAATTGACAGTAGCAAACCATAAAATGTGAAAGGTTTTGATAATGCTTCACTGCTTGATGTCATACAACTATACGAGATGTTCTTCTGGACCATCATACATGTATATTATAATATTTTGTTTTCAATACTCGATATGAGTCATAAAAGGTGATATTTCTATTTCCTTATGACAAGCCACCTCCCTCAAATATCTACTTTCAGTGTTTCTTGTAGAATTTCGTTGGATGGTGTATTTGTTAACCATCTTACTGGGTGTCGGGGAAGCGGGTGGGTGGGGGGTGTTAGGGTTATGTCAAGGTCATTAATCATTATGGACTAGTATAGGACACATGTAATATTTAATAAACATTAGTAGGGCAGTTTGTAAAACTATATACACCTAGTAAGAACATGTCTGGTGCTTCAATGTGAAGAGGGTTAGACTGCTTATTACAGGTTTGTCTCAAGAGGTTTGGGTAACGAACAAACCCTGTGGAGCTTGCTGGGTTACACAGCCAGTTGGCCAGGTGATGACAGTCCACTGACAGGGCTAGCCTTGCACCCGTCCACAAGCAGACCTCTCCATCCCTATCAGAGACCCTTCAATGATGATAGACACAACCATATCCTTTACATCCTGGTATTTTGGTAGCTATATCATAAAGGGCTTGACCATGGGTCAGAGAATCCCAAGTTAACCATCTAGACCAAGGCCATATGTTTATCAGTGTAAAATCACATGGCAAACTGCTTCACAGCCTCAGATTGAAATCGGGGACCATTTTGGCAGACTTGAACAACATGTGGATTTATTTTAAAAATGGAAACTCTACCTCTCCCTGTAAACAAATAGGAAATGAAAACATTCTGCTCAGGATTGTGGCTGACAATTGAGATTAATAGCCATATAATAACTAAAAATATAACATTACGAAAAATATTTAAACGGAAACCCAATACTGTAATATCCTTGCCTTTGTACAGCTGTATAAGGCCATTCCTGAAGCTTCAGACTTAAATTACAACTGTTTATATTATAAAGTTCTTAAATTGTATATAGTTGATTGATTCATTGGGGTCTAATAACATGCTTAACGTTAATTTGGTTATATGATATAACAAGATTGTGTGTTAGGTGAGAAATTAATGTTCTTTTAGTGCTAATTGAAGTGAAATAATATGGTTAAATAACTATTCTAATGTTTAATCACTTTCTGAATTTTTCACTTTCTTAAAGGTGGAAACTGTTTGTAAAACCAGAACAAAGAACCTCCACAGACAGACTTGCAAGGTTGTACTTTTGAAGACAGATTACGATGTATTGTACGCCGGTGTAGGTGGCTAATTAGTCTCCCTAACGAGCTACCTACAGGTGATGTGGTGTCACTTAAGGAATGTAAGACTGGAAAGCTGTGATGCTGTAACCTAGGATCCCCCCTGTAGCTATCCTCTCATGCAATCATTACGCTAATGACTCAGGAACACACATCAACCAGGCTACCATCTTGCCCCCACACTGCACAGTCTCTTCAATCTCGCATTAAGGAACAGGGCAATTAGTCCACTATATTCACCTACATGTAGTACCATATTTGAATGTTTCTAATTTAATTTATGACCAACTTGTAATAAGAAATCATTAATTCCATATAAGAAAACTTGATAATTGTCATTGTGGATTATCAGTATTATGTAATAAAATAGTTCGATCATTGACCAGAGCAAACTGAAACATCACCACCTAACAGCTACATAATATTTTAAATTTACCTGTAAATCTTAAGTCTTTGTAATAGGAGAGTTACTTATGCACTGCCTAACAGTTAACAGGAAAGAAATCATTTTACAGGAAACATATTTCTTTGACAGGTGCAAAGACATACAGAAAAGATTCTTAGGATTGGCGAACGAAAAAAGAAAAAGACTGCTTACTCCTTCACAGAACAGAATTGCTGCTGATAAACATAGAACAGAAAAACAACAAACTACATTTTTGAAGGTTCATTAACTGATCAAAGTTTTTGCCCCTGACTTAACTGGGTGCTAATAGATTTATGGTCTTTGCATGATGGCACCTACGTGTCTTATACACAGTTTTTTTTAATAACATGTCTTGTGTTACGCAATGGAAAAACAGCATCCTGGATTTATAGTTCTGTTCTGGTACCTAGGATTGCAGCTTGAGTGTAAGAATAGTTTGTGTCTAGGAGAGCAATCTACATGTAGTAAATACTCAACATGGATTATCTTTAAACTGATCCAGATTCCAGCTAAAATGGAATAGCATATAATAAAAATGTACTGAGTTGATAGCAAGAAGAGAGCGAGAAAGAAACTTTCTGAAGTATGTGGACAGCAAGTTGTTAGAACCTAATTGGTCATTAATTTGCATGGTGGAATTTTCATGACTTATGGATTGGATCACTAAAAAATGAACAATAATTTATTAAATATCAATGAACATCACCACAAACATAGTATGTCTCTTTATAAACTGACAAACAATTATTGAGAAAAAGCTGCACAATAGATTAGCTTACATGCAATAAAATGATTTACAGACTTCAATGTTTGACATTTCTGAGGATTGGATTCCAGTTTGACATGTACATGTAAGTTAAAATTGAGAAAACACTCTCTTTTAATCCATTTTCAATATTGCTACTGATTTTTAGCTATTGTTTGTCACATGTCACATTACACAAGTAATAAATAATTGTGTATTCATATAACAAAATGGACATAGTCATACATTTGGATTTAAGTGTGAAATGCTTTTAACTATCAACATTCAGCCACAATGCAATGAAGAGTGTATGTATGCAGAAGTCATTCAAAGTCTGTTACAAGAGAGTTGAAGTGTTGATGTAGTTGTAGAATAATGAGCCTGCAAAGCCTACATTTATACACTTATGAGCAGTACTGTGAGAAATTATATACAACACGAATTATATACAGCATTCATTTCTCCTTTAACATCCAACATGTTTATCAATCAAATTAACTGAAATGAACATATATATTCAATTACTTCATTCAACTAGAATAATGACAATTACGGCAGGTGACATTCTTTGTCGAGCGAATGATTGTGCCCTATGGGACTTATGGACCTTTGTCTTTTTTTCTTTTAAAAAGTAAACGTCTGTCAATTTTTATCGCTGTGTACATCAGTGGCAATAAACACGATGTCAACTCATTACATAATAAAGTTTAATGGTTGAATGAAAGCTGGCAGGTAATTGCTTCAAGCAGGTGGAAATAATTCTCAAGTGTGTAATGGATAGTGTGTAATGCTATAGGTGTGAACAATGTTACAGACTCTAGACACCTATTTTATACCTATAATTGCCGCTATTTGATAACCTGATGTGCTGAATAGGTGACATAGGCTTATTCAAACACCTATTATTACAGGTACGTCTTTTAACCCACTTAAAGACATGTATATGTATTCACACTAGAGTGGTTAGCATGACTGATCTCTCAAATAGACATTAAAGTTTATATCAACATTCAGAAAATTGGCTTTTCTGAAACATTAAATAGTTATTTATTATTTTATTATTATAACATTATATCCATGTAATTGAGTTTGCATTCAGAGTTTGCTTGAGTTTACATTTAAAATAAAAATGTTTAAATGGTAATAGAGTGCTACTTGTAATTTGAATTCATCTTCAATCAAAAACCTAATAGGCTAAATATATCAAATATAAGCTTAAAAGTATCTTACTTGATAGGCATAACAGTTGTTTACTGAATGCAGCATGTTGCAGAAACTGCAGCTATGATCCATGAAATAATTTAAGGAATATTAGGATTTGATGTGAAGGGCCTTCCATAACAAAAGGGAATAAAAATGTACATATTGACTGACAGATTAGTGAAACCATTGATAGCAGGAATAACCCACTGATGAAGGCCTTACAGAGCATGCAAGCTTACTTCGCTCAATAATTCATGGTCAGTCAATAAGCTTAACGAGATTGTGTCTCTTTCGTGGGCAGGTAACCTCTCGTTATAAGGTACGACTGAACAATTTTACGACCATATTGATCAACTGTGTATGCTAATACTGATGGTTAATCACGTCTAGGCCAATTACAGAGGATATAATATGTGAAAGACAATACATACATCAGCATGCATGGCCTATCATCCACCACCAAACAACCGGAGTAAGGAGAGACCAGAACAAACAAAGTGGTGAACAGATGAAACATAATGATTAGATATCACTATCAGTGATATAATTATACTCTCAGATGCAATATTCCGTATATATTTGTGCAATGTTTTTTACGCATATAAATCAGTACAAACAAGTGTATTGATTGGCATCGGATAACACTACGACCTAAGTTAATTTATTTGGAGCTATAAAAAAAGCGCCGAAGTACAAGCAATGCATAGCTTCCATTTGTTGATAACCATCATGAAAGATGTAATGAATGAAAGTCTCGTAATGGCAAAAAAGGGGACGTCACAAAGCAGTCTTGGGACGTTAAAGCGGTTGAGATTCGTGGCCGTTTTAAATGATGTCACAATTGATAAATGTGCGAAGTCTTTCCAAAGCGCCACTGTCCTGGATGTTGTGACATCAGAGGGCCACCTTCACAACTTTCTGCATCTTCCTATGCACGGGTCAGTATGTGTAAGACGCGACTTCCACATTATTATCCCTTTCTGTAATTCGAAGGGAAAACATGGCAAAAATTTAATTGGACTATGGTAGAAATAAGCAGCCAATCAAAACGTCAATTATACATCAAAGTCTATACAACAAACATGCATGGTGCCACTGCCGATTAACATGTCTGTGATGCTGTCAGGACTCGTTAATGGGACTAAGATCATGCATGTATATTACATATACAGCCTACTTGTCATCCTGTGTTTAGACCACCTCTTTCTTATTCTAAGAAAGGCCTAATCTGATTGGGTAGAGTAAAGAGAGGTCATCTGAAAGTAGCTGCTGTAAACTCTATTTAACTCAGGTTTTATCGTCTATGGAGGCAAGGTAAGAAAGAAAGAGAGGCTTAATGTGACGATCTTCTTTTCCGCCTTGCCTCAGGAAGATGACTTTCTGTGACTCATTGACAGAAGATAAAAAGTAATCTTTTCAATTCAACATTGTATACTTCACATACATGCATGCCGACTGTAATGATTGATTGATTGGTGTTTTACACCATGCTTTAGGGTATTTTGCTTATATGATGGCGGTGTATTCCAACAATAATTGATACTAGCACATCCAAGATGTGAAGAGTTTCCATAATGTTGGAAAGTTAATTTTCCTCCATTGCTCAAGTAGACAGCATTGACACTCATCAAACAAACTAGCCTTAGCCAGAGGGCATGCAGACTATAGATTGTGAGAATAGGTACATGTCCAGCAAAGGTTGCCGAGTTTTCTGTTGTAGTTTGTGGTTGTTTTTGATGATGTGGCCTAAAACACTGCTGGCAATGAATTAGCAATGGAAATTAAGTTGCCGTCTTGTGGGCTGTGAGCATTTTGCTCACAAGGGCTTAGGCAGAGGGGTGTCCACCGGTCCAAATGGACACCCTGAAGTGAACAATTGCCTCATTTGGGCTCCCAGTTGTGAGAAACTTTAACATGCATGAGATAGGGAAACCATTTTGGACACCATACTTTGGATTTCTGGCTAAGCCCCTGTTGGTTCACAGCTCACAGTATTTATAACTTCTCTGTTGACAATCTGAATGATTTGTTTTTATGGGATAGTAATTCATGTTAGTTCAAGGAACTGTTATAGGCAAGCTTTGACAGGATTCTATTAGTACTAGTACAATGTTTGATTATTGTTAACTTCACACTGAAGTGTATTTAAACTGAAAATGTTTCGTGTAAAACCCAGAGACACCTGTGTCCAAAATGGTAATTTTGCTTCACTTTTCAAATAACTGGGTGTCCAATTTTTTATTTCCCTATCTCCTGCACGTTAAAGTTTCTTAAAATAGGGTGTTCAAATGAATCAATTTTCACTTCAGGGTGTCCATTTGGACGGTTGTCTGCCTAAGCCCTTGCACCTCCCCCCCCCCCAATCTTATC
>JAQQZZ010110099.1:0-15520 GCA_030265115.1 Mopalia vespertina | reverse complement strand
CGTTTACCTGTTAATTTGCAATATTCCCTATACCGCCCATGTTAAAAATCGTGGATTTGCCCTCCCTTGCCGTAAAGTGGTGACGGTATTTCGCAAAGGGACGTCACTCTGTTGTCGTAACGTCATAACCGGAAAACCCCGTATTGTTGTGTTTCTAAACCGCTAGGGATACTAACAACATATCCCTCGCAGTTATGATGACGTGGAACAATAAATATGGCCGTATACCTTCGTAATACAAAGTACATTACTAGTCATGTTCTTCAATTTCTCTTTTCAAAATAAGCAGATGTTATATTAAAAGCTTTGGACTCTTATATGGATTTTAGAGACCTAAACTTTAATTTTTTTAAATATCACACATGTGAAAAAAAAAAATCTGAAATGCATGTGACTTGACAGTTTGTTATTTTGTTATGTTTTGTTTGTTTGGTTAGGGTTTAACGCCGTACTAGTATACTCATTTGACGGTATTCCAAGCAAATGAGCTAGGGAAATCAAAATAGACTCCACTGGCAGCAAAGATGGGCAAGACAGGACAAATACAGCTCAATTACAGGATGAAATACAAAGACATCACAAACAGATTAGCTTTATGTTGCCTCTTAGCTCTGAGAGCACCGGGGCAACTGGAAGTTTCCTCCCAATCGCCTGTTATTTTGTTATAACGAAATCCAAATTTAATTTGTCCGTGAGGGAAATATTAGGGTATTATAGGTAAGTTGTGTTTGTCGCATAGTGTCTGTGTCGTGTTGTAGAAATACACTTCACATTTTCTTGTGGAGCACTGGTATTTGACTTACATGTAAGCTATGAGGTAAGGGTCAATAAGCCATATTCAACAAATGTGAGTATCACTCGCGGAATCTTTTCTCCTACAAATCAAACACATTTTTGCTTATGGGACTATTTTTCTTTCAATTAGTTAAAAAAACAATTAAATTGATAGTTGCCATTTTTTTGTCTGAGGAGAATCCTACTGCTACCCATCCTACGGTTTTGGCACTGAGTTCAATTTCTACTAAGTCTCCAATCCTTCTAAATGTCAGGATATAAAAGCATTGCCTGTGGACACAATCAGGAGGACCAAACCTGCAACATATTTATTTTACAATTCAAGGAATCATGTCAGCAACAACTATTAAAATCTTCCTGATGCTGCCATAAATTAAGCTGTGTGTATGGCAGCAATCAGATATGGTAAAGCTGTGTGAATGCCCGAATAGTTGTTTGGAGTATAGTAGGCCAGTACGAGCTACATCACCTTTTACAAAACTATGTTTTTTCACATTTATGTAAGAAATAATTTGAAAAATATTAACTTTAAAATGATGTAATTTTAAGGTTATTGGGACCAAGGAACCGGAGGGCAGCCAAACCACACAAAGAGTTTACTTTCAAACTTATTTTAATTTAAAACCACTTAAAAACATCAGAAAACGTAGTTTGATTTTAATATACATGGAAAATATATAATTCGTCAGATTTGATATAAATGGCCTACCTAATGCAACTTTTCTCTTTTCCACATGTTGTGACGTCGATCTTAAAATCTATAGATAAAAAAGTGTCATAGCAATAAACTATTAACTGAATATAAACATATTTACAGCAGTATTAAAAAAAAAATATTATTACAGTTGTGGTGGAGATATAGCTACATCAAATGTTTAGTGTAGTAATATTTCGTGTGGATGAGACTTTAAACTTAGTTTATGTGGCCATGAAGTATTTCTGATGAATATTGATCCGACAGCTCTGTGCTAAAAGCTTATCGACACATGTCAGACGTTACTGTCATCATAATTCTGTATCCAAGTCTGAGATGTTAACAGCCATCCCATATTCGCGGTCTTCTTTTGTTCTAAAATACACACTTCCATTGATTCAATTTTAGATACAGTTAGCCACACAAGACAAGCTTACTGCTGTTGGTGTCTTTAAGACTGTGTAAGCGTGAGACAATTCAGATAATGATTGTTTGTTTGTTTGTTTGTTTGCTATTTTACGCAAGACATATTATAAGCTTATTTCACTTATGACCGTATTCGAGCAAACTGGGTGAACGAAACACCTCTTGAGATTGTGACAAGTGTGTTTGTTTGATAAGGTTTAAACGTCGTACTCAAACGTATTTCACAACGGATTATCACAATTCTCAATCTGTCTTGTGTAATTCTGGTGGCAAACCGAGACGAAACCTGATAAAACAAACTACCCCCGCGATTCCTGGAGCCATATCATGTGACTCTTTCATATACTTGTGGCCGACAGAAAAGCTCGAACCTATGAGCGGTACATCGATAAGGATCAGTAGCCCCATACGTTAACCATTGAGCCACAGTTGCGGGTAGAATATGACAAGACAGAACAACCACGCGGCAACAGAAAGACACGGCGGCAGATTTAGATCATATACACTTTGCTCCGAGTGTACCAAGGCAATATAAAGATCTCTAACCTCCGGGGTTGCTAACTGCAGTCTAGAAATTCCTGCCATCGACGAAGTTATTAGATAACATAAATAAGGATTCTTTTGGCGTAACTGTATTGGTAATTCTACATCAGAGAAAATATATTAACGACCTTCCCATATAAACTATCTTTTGTGGTTTTAAGTGCCATTGATTCAATTATAGATATATCTACTTTGTCCGGAGATGTTTGTAGCTTAAAGTTGCAAACAGCGTGCTTAGAAAATATGGCAATTCGACCGCTTAATGAAGTCTGGCACTTGTAAACAGAAATTGGGAACCCCTTAGCGCTGACGATGCCCCCAGTGTATTATACAGAGACTATACGCTAGTTTGGATTTATTCTGAATAATATTGTATGTCATTTTAATTTTAGTTAATTTAGTTTAAAAGTTCATTATGGTCTGAACCCCAAAAAGATTTGAACTGTGGACTCTCCAAACAACGCGGACTATGCTAATCAGGGGGTTTGGGGGGAAAATAATGATGGAAGCGATCGTATGACATCAGAGGTGATGCTCAGTACATTTGAGAACTTCCGCGTGCTGCTTTCAAATTGGTTCCCTGTGTTTGATTAGGAATTTAGCTGGTAGGCAACTGTATTTCACTCATATAAGACGACGGATTGTCTGCATCTTTTGCTGCATCTTACTTAAAAGCGGTGGAAAACCGAGGGAAAACCTCGTGAAAACAATACTTAGGATTGACGGCCTCACTTCGGGTGTTTTTCTCATATATCTAAAGTTGACTAAGAGAATTGGGCTTGTAAATAATACATCGAAGGTAGATCAGTCGATACATCAACCGCTGAAGTAGGTCATATCAAAATTGGGAATAACGTGAGTTTTCCTCGTAGCTTGTTTGAAGTTTACCTCTGATCACACCGTTATATAGTTTAAAGGTCGTTTTAGAACGCCACACGACAAAACATAAGAACACCTTTGAAGCACTAATGGAATTAGCAGGCTCGGAGTGACAGTGTGGATTACAGAGTTCTGAGTTGTGGTGATGTCTTATCCATTGATACCATTGTCCTGCTTTCTTTAAATCGTTCAGTTCGTACGCAAATAACCCCCCAGCCCATTTCTGACAACCCAGAATCAATATTGACTGATATCCATCTCAACTGACCAAGATATCTTCGTGTATGAATTCAGAAAGTATCACAATTGATTTTTTTCTATTTTGATCCATACACGGCTAGAGATCAGGAATCCAAGACATTATCTGTGACAGAAAACCAATTCTATTAAACTTAAGACAATATAGAGTTAGGTCCAGCTATTAAAATAATCTGACAAAAGCCAGGAGAAGACATAGTTCTTATTGAATTAAAGAGACCAGTCTGTTTGTTTGATTTGAATTTAACTCCGTACTTAATGTTATTTCAGTCACATGACGGCCTGAAGGCCGATGGGTGCAACAAACCCCCATCGATGACACTGCCAACAAACAATGGCGATAGAGGTTACAAGGCGTAATACAGACACCACAAACCGATCCGCTTCATGATTATCATGAGATTTCTAATTATTACAGCAACGGCATTAAATCTCGTTCGCTGTCCGTTAATGCTGTATTTCGTATTTTTAAATGATCGGTATAGATACGTAGCGCTGACAATGTACACTATGAACAACAGCAAAAAAATAAGATTCATCACATTTAAGTATTCTATGATTGATTGCTGTTGAACGTTTTTCTTAAACGTACCTCATTTTTTAAACATAAGGTACCATATAACTCTTCAAAGCAAACTTGCAACTTTTGGAATAAACCCGCGCGATCACAACCTTATCAGGAAGTCACATTGGGAAGATCTACTTTAGCTACAGTAACGAAAATGTCCAGAAGCTTGAAATTTTGAAAATGTGTAATGTGGGTCAACATAAAATGGAAGCAGTTTTTGATTTAAGAATAAACAAATTTGTTACTATCTTTAAAAAAAGGGAATTGCAGTTATCTACAGCTGAATGACACCGTAGCATACATGTAGTCTTGGTGTATTTATTCAGCTGTAATTTGTAAGGTAACGACCGAGCAATACCGTTACAATAAAAATGATTCTGATATATCACCAAGCGGTCTTTAAGCAAGTGATGGAGGTAAGACGGCGACGGCTTTAATCACGATTGCATAGCCACAACAATACCACCATAGAATATCCAATGTTGCTCTGTCGCAAACTTACTATTCCTCCATTGGTACACAGCGAGGCTACTCATGAAATATAGTGTTAGCCAAAGGTGCTAATTTATAATAAAGAGCAACAAAACACACAAGCTGCACATGTCATTGAAATCAATACCAAGTCCGTGTGTAACGGACATGGTTTTCAAGCATAGCTTGGAATGCAACCAGAAAACAAAGTTTTATAAATACTGGTTAGTGTTTGGCTATATATAACCTATTTTGATACAGTTGTTAAACAGAAAGCTTCTACGTTGACGCATTCTCAAACAGTGCTAAAACTTACACATAATCATTCGATTCCTAAGTGTTGTTTTCAATGTTTTGTCTCCAACCGTTTTGGTTTTAGAAGCTACATATAGTAAGAATCATAGGTCGATGAAGCTGGAGTCTGTTCCCATGGAAACAGCTCAGTGCAGTTCTATTGAATGTTCTGGTTATTCTAAGTTTAAATGAAGATGTGGATGATTTTTGGCTTTTGGCGGTTAGTTCGCAGACCAGCGTAAAGCAAGCTAAAAAGTGAACCACAGGAAGATCATAACGAGTTACATATATTGGGGGATGGAGGGGGATGGGGGAGGGGGTGGGTGGGTGGAGGGGGCAGGGTGGTTAAGGGGAGGGGCACGATATCATACCCCATCTCTGACTATCCAAGAACCAGCATACTTTTAACACATATTTAATCCCCCCCCTCTTTCCAATACAAAAAAAAACTAAAAAATTTCTACACTAGCTGCACGTTCTTTCGTTATTCCAAATAAGTTATATATATTATAGTTATATATATAATTATGTAGGTTTTGTGAAGGGAGGGACGCGTAAAACTGAGTTTCTTTCAGGTTTCTGGTTAATGTGTTGGTAACATTTGTGTGTTTATGTCACCTGTGATAACCGTTAATTATTTACGTTGTCCACTGCAGGATTGGTCTTAAATTTCCATCGTCTGAACATATGGTTTATCTAGCTACCTTCGACCTGTTGTTTTATCTTGCAAGTTTTTGTAACACATCGTTTCGATCGCGCCCGATTTTTATCTTCGATAGTACTTTTCTTGGTGTCCATCTTGTTCTGTAATGTGTTATTTCCCATGTGCTTTCTATCCATCTCAACCCTCTGGGTAGACAATTGAACCGTTTCTGGTTTCCATTGATCTGTGGAGGGAAAGGTCATTGCGTTACTAAAAGTCTGAGAATTGACAACAAAAATGTTACAACCAGGCCAGCTGTGAGGGCGAGGGGGGTCAGTCGGGGCGGCGCCCATAAGTTTAGGTGCCCACAAGTTAAAAGGTCATTGCGTTACTAAAATTCTGAGAATTGACAACAAAAACGTTACAATCATGACAACTGAGAGGGAAGGTGGAGGGGGGAGGGGAGGGGTCAATCGGAACGGTCCACGAGTTAAGGGAGACTTAAGTTGAAAGGTCATTACGTTATTAAAATTCTGAGAATTGACAACAAAAACGTTATAATCAGGCCAACTGAGAAGAAGGGGATGCCGGGGGGTAGGGGGGGGGGGGTAGGGGGGTAGGGGAGAGGGCTCAACCGGAGCGTCGCCCATGAGTTTAGGGGGCCTACCAGTTGAAACTTGATCGAAGCAAACAAAATAAAATGTGTGCTTTCGTGGTTATGTGAATGAAAATTTCGTGTTGTGGGTATAAAATTCTGCATAGAAATATCCCAAGGTTTCAGGAAAGAGCCCACTAATAACTTTCATAAGGCCCTTGGTGATGTTTTTGGCAGCCCTGGTTAAAACCGACTAAGCGGGACTTAGTAACCATTTTACGTCGCATACAAGAAGTCCTCATATATTCGTTCCTTTAAACAAGCCAACCTTATTTTGCTATACCAAATATATAGAATGGTTTGATAAGTATTTTTCAAAGCTTGGTTATTACAGTTTCATATAATTGTATAAATAATGCATATTTCTAAAGTTGTCTGCCTGTTAAATCATTAAGTTCCTTTCTGCAATAGGTACAATGTTATTATAGCAAATTTTCCTTTCCTAGCTCTTGGAATATTGTTCGAGGTGTGATGTTGTACAGGAAGAATAATATACAGCTGTTCCGTAGCATGAAGTCTTATCTCAGGGATACAAAGGAACGGTCAATGGGATACGTTATGAAAAGGAAACGATGACGGGATTGCCATTCAAGTGCATTTGAGTCTCCTATAATAGATGTCTCGACAAAGTAAAAAAGCTTCTGTGACTAACTTTATATATTTTCAAATTACAAACAAGATAGAGAATTTGTTATCGTACAATATAGTTGAATGAGACCACTTTTCCATCTTACAAAGAAGGCATTTGAGATTAAATGGTGCCTTTGTGTCGGCTCATTGCCATTTTGTATTGTATCCGGCTCATATGGCCGGAGCCATGAGAGATTCTCTGTCTAGCATGTCTGCTGAAACGGTATGATTACAGAACTACGTGCCTATGTACGCTGTCTTCTTCAGACTGGAGCTGCTCGGATTTGTAAATGTTAATCCATTAATAGTCAGACAACAATCGATCATGTACCAACCAGTAGCTGTGCCTACTGTTCTAAACGCCATAAACGTTCCGTAGACTCTTCCGAATCATAATTTTTCATTTCGATGATTTGCTCAAATATATAAGAATGGTATTAATGCAAGGGTATCAATGTATTAGTAAGACAGTCATGGACGACACTAAAGATTTAATTGGCATTCAATAACGGAAGTGCTCGACTAACTTCAGGTAATTCCGTTTAGGTGTCTTAATGCAGATCGTATTATTATTTTAGACTCTACATAAAGTGACTTAAACATCTGCCACGAATTTAAGAAAATAAATATAGTTGTTTGTAGTCTGCTGAATTAAAAGGACAATAACGCATTGTCTAATTCATGAGATAAGATCTGAGCATTAATGTATTTGAATGTGTATTGCCGTAAATAGTCAATTGTCTCTTTCGCTGATCTTTGGTTAACATTGATATGTGCTTGCCACGGTTCGTCCCTCTCCCAAAGAATTAATTCTGGGTGTATGTTGGTATGATGGCTGTTTTGTAGTACCCATCTCCCTTGGTGACTTATATATAGCATAATTACATTACCGCAGACGAATCACTATGATAAACGTGAACATTGTATCGTTCTTTAGATAGTATTAATCCAATATACCCCATGCGTATGCGATTCAATGGTATTCAAATGTATTCACCAATAGTATAGTTTACAATACACTTCATATCCCTGCGCAATTTATTTCAGTAACTGTTGTGGGTTGAATCAATTTCTAGGTTTACAGAAAACAAATATGTACATGGATAAGGTTTATAAGATTTCTAAATTCATAAAATGTGTAAGTTAATAAAGATTCCATCAGATGCTTTTTCTAATAAATATATTATATATATATATCAGTACTAGTAGTTCATGTCTAAGTAAGAAATATGAATGGTTACATGCCCGGACAAACAATCCCGTGACACTGCGACTCACGTGCCAGCAGAACATGTTACACAGGGGTATACACAATACCGGTTCTTGACAACTATTAGTATCTTATCAATGTCCACATACCCTCTGTATATATTAAGGTATGTCAATGATTTGTACAAAGTCAGGTACATTTGGCAATTGTATGGAATTCAGACAAAGGATGAGTTATACCGCTACTGCTAACTGTTCTGATGCATTCAGTCTAGTCTTGTATTATTCTTAAATATAGACGAGTCTACTTCCTACGTCGAGGTCTCTAAGGTACACCAGGGCCATCTTGTTTTGAATTTTTTTTATTTGCTGGGCTGTGTCATACGTCGCCCCAAATTTTGGCGGAAATAAATGCGCGATGGCCTGCATAGCGTACGAGAGTTGTTTTAGTCTCGTTAACTATAGACATTAGCGAGAATACGATTGGTCTTGTATGTAATACCAGATTAGTGTTACCTGATATCTCTTCTCGTCTATCTGGCCCGAGAATATCGATTAACCTAAATCCCAACGCGAACGATTTCAATTCGAGTGACACTAAGTCGTCTCTCTGCCCTAAGTCCGATATAATATATCAGGCTTGAGAATCTGAGTACTACCTTTTATCGAACTGGTATAGTGGACATGCGTTTACTGTAATAAATACCAAGTCCATATCTATCCGATTGACACAATGTTTATTAAACATAACTAAAGTGACGAAACAATGAATAATATATGATCGAAAATACTTTAGTTCAAGCCACAAAACTGCACAGCCTGTTACAACGTACCATCATAAAACAAATTTGTGCTGAGAAGAAGTGTGTGTGGAGATAGGGGAGGGAGGGGGGGGGGGGGTTAGGGGGCTGGAGGTTAGGACCATATCTCTCATACGGTAGAGTGCTAGCCCAACGAACCTCCGCTCCAGCCCATCACACTTTCCGTATAACAAACACTGACAGACCAAACACGTATAGGAGCCCTAAGAGTAGCAGTGCAACAGAAAGCTTATTTAATCTCACAGTAGTCTGATTTAAATTACATGACAGAGAATACAAAATATCTGGTCTGGCAAAAGCTCCTTAGAGAAGAAAACAAAAATTAATCAAATTTACTGCCTGGTACAAATAAAAAAGGAACACAGGGTTTTATTGACATGGCTAACATTTGCCGTGTCTTGTCCAATTTTGCTGTAAATTAAGGGATACTCTCAAGATTCAATATGCCAAGCAATATCTCTTGATTCTATTAATTCATTAGCTTTTTGTTATCCTGCCACCTGGAAACAACGGGTCCAAAGATCTTAAGAGGGAAATTGGACTTCTATCAATTATCAGAAAACTAAGGCATTCACCTATAATATCTTCCATGGTTTGACATGTATTCGATTGATGGCTTAAATGGGAATCAGTTGCGTCCTTGTTTTTTTGTGAATTTTCCTTTTTATTATAGTAGTGCCTGTTAAATTATGTTGTATTGCCTGTCGTTGGTGGAAAGTCTGCTATGGGATTGAAAATGCAATTAAACGTTACCACGGCTGAAGTGATCTTGTGGAGAGGACATTTTGTAGTACACAACATGAAGTATAAGGATTGTCACTCATTGGCATTAATCGATCTGTTTCTTCTGTTGGGATTTGTTCCGCACTTGAAGCTATTGTACTGGAATTAACAGCGTGTCAGCTCAGAAATGAATGCAGCAATCTCCCCTTGACGTAACAGGCTACAAACAATGGCTAAATACATATCGGCAGAGAAAATAAAACCTAGATAAGTGGGCAATTGTGAAGTCGACTCTATGTTGCCCTACACTCTTAGAAATAATAGTTCTTTAGAAAAGAGGATGGTTTTATATGGAACCATTACGACAAAAACACGGTTCCCTGATATAAGAATAATGGGAGAACTACTTGGAACAGTTGCTGTGAGGGTTCTATACAGAACCAGAAAGGTTTCCACTATAGCCATGTATAAAGAAACACAAAGGGTTTCCATTTGAGCCATATTTATCTGAGAGTGTAGACCAGATAGATTTTGGGTGTAGAAAGCAGCCATCTGCGTAATTTACTCCCTTGGGCTGTAGTTGACCCTCCAAATGAGATACCTGGTAGACAACAATTAACAAGGAAATGAGAAGTTGATTTAATAACCTACATGTACCATGATTCCCAGTAATTACCAATTCGCGGTATAGCAAGGCAAATGAAACTCTTCACAAAATCCGACAAGATTGTTTAAAGCTTTTGGTCAGAATAAACAAAGTGTATTCGATTTAGACGTAATTTCGAAAAAAAGTTATATCGTATCACGTTTAAAAAACAAACAAATCCACATTTACTCTGTTTAATCAAGCTAATTACCATCTGAGTATCATATAGAACAAATAAATTAATTACTGACTATCATTTGGAAAGTAAATCCATAACTGACAATCACGATAAAAAACGAGTACGTATCTATTCATAATATGGGCTGTAAAATCAAAATTGCCAAAAAGCATATAAAGGGTAGCCACTTTTTACTTAGTTTAAAACTTTACTAGTTTGAAAAGCAAATTCACAAGTGAATATAATTTGAAAAGCACAATTCTTATTGACCGCAATATGATAATCATATTAAAACAATCAATTTTAGGGAATCCCCGTATAAATTAGCACAGACTACTCGAGTGTCAGTCTCTCATAGACAAATCTGTGTTGCCTATAATCATCTTTCAGTCTTGACCTTGTCCATAAACGCCAACGGGAATCTTAAGACCTCACTAAGGGGACGTTGCAGGCGGTCGTGTAATGTCAACTTGGTTGGCATTAGTGACCTTTTAAGTTATATTGCAATGAATAAATGTGCCTTGAGAAAACGCCAATGTCGCCACTATTAAGACGACAGAGTATCGTTTTTTCAAAGGTTAAATTCCCTTTCTTGGTAACAAGACTAAAATAATAACAATATATTTGACAGCGTTACAAGCCACCGGTGTCAATTATGCGATGACCATTCATTTTTTGGTAGAACATTTTCAAATTTTCATAGCATTTCCATTTAAAACTCGGGTTTCATTTTAAAGTAGATAACAATACATGCGTATTTTTGTATTTGTAAAAATATACATACCAGATAAGTGGTTATCTATAAAATGAACCATATTACTCCGCTATGTAAATGTCGTTAAAATCTTATAGTCAAACTGTTATTTGCAAGTAGCACAGAATCTTTTGGAAGTAATCAGTTTGACTGATTATTGTCAAACAAAATGAGAGTGACGAGTGTGTTAAGGCGTGGTACTTTCAGAGCTAAGGGGCAACTTGAAGTCGATAAATATTGACTGATTTCTCTTAAACGACAAATAGGTTGCTACTTTTTACACTTCTTCAGATCACATGCTTTCTGTCGATCGATTTATTTTAAACAACAAATAGGTGGCGAGTTTAGACACCATTTCGGATGAAATAGATTTTTCTTGACTTAGTCAATTTAAACAACAAATGTACAACCATTGTTTTCATTCTTTGGATCTTATGCTTTTTTATTGACTGATTAAAACAGAAAATGAGTGTCCACAGTACATAGTGATGCAGCGCAAATAATTTTTTGTTGACTGACTTCAAACAAGAAGTAAGAAGACAGTATGTACGCAATTCCTTTTGGCTAAATATCAGTAGATGAACGGTTCAGATTAATTAAAACAGGTGCTCAGTGTTTACAAACTTCTAGGATGATAACTTTCAGTTGACTAATTGAGTCAAACAATAACTGACGGGTGTAGGCTATGTGTGGGTCAGATTGACTTCAAACTGGTGACTATTGCTTACAAACATTCAGGATGATATTGACTTCAAACAGGTGTTCGGTGTGTAAAAGCTTTCAGAATGATAATTTTCAGTTGAGTAATTGACTTCAAACAACAACTGACGGGTGTAGGCAAACATTCAGGATGACATTGACTTCAAACAGGCGTTGAGTGGCAGAAAGAAGTTGAGCGAACAATTTGTGCATGCCACAAGGTCAACTATTTCTTTGCTGATTCACCGACTTCAAACGGGTTTAAACGAGCTGCGTTTGAGCTTGACCTTGAATTTATTTACCAAATGTTGGCGGAAGTAAAGTTTCCAGAAAGATGATTGACCATGTAGTCAAGCGTTCAGAACGTAAAATTAATTTCATCAAACAATGCAAGAGTAACCGCTGTGAAAACAAGAATATAAATACACATTGAGGTCGAATAACTTACTGCTAAGCGACTTCTAAGTGACCAAAGCTAAAAGTGACCAGTGTATGGAATTGTTCAGATCGATTTCGTGTCAATGACCTTAAACGAAATTAATGAATTGATTTGCAATCGTCCATATCAAATAATCTGTGGACCGATCGGCTGCATAAAGCAAATTGGAGACCAATGACTTTAAAAAAAACGCGAGGATTGTATTCAAGAAATAAGACTACATTATCCTATACTGAACAATTGGCTTCAATTTAAACGCCGCTAGTGTCTCGAAGGATATGCAAGATGATTTCTCAATTAAGATTCTTGTGTTATTAGACTCTTAATCACCTGTATCAAACAAAATAAGTCATTCTCTCTTGGAATTTACTTGTTCAAATTCCAAAACAGAAATGTCCTAAACTCTTAATTAAGTTTGACACAAAATATCTTTAATTAAACTGTCAGTAGTTAGGCATGCATTTAGAATTTGTTGATTCGTCATTACATATATATACTTTTTGACATTTGATTTATTGATTTGATTTTGATAATATCTGTCATTCCTCATTATTGCACTGGATATAGTTACTCTATTCTGGCACCTTCCATTGTATCTGATCAAGTCTTTTAGCTCCCCGGCTATGTTGATTGATTGCCTCCGCCAGTAAGAGACTGGCGTTTACAGAAGATCAGGCGGCTCGTTATACCATCATCACCGTCACCACGGACACGCGACTGACAGCGAATTGGCTGTATAGGACTGGCTTCTGTATTCATTAACAAGACAACGTTGGAGACTGGCAATCAACTGCCGGAAATAAACATCATTTGACATCTCTACTTGTAAGAGAAATTAATTTGCTACAGTGCAAGATATTATTTATTCGTTGCATACGTGTATGTAATAATGAAATTACCATTAAATAATTGACAGTGTGAATTCGCTGCAGTGCAGTAGTAATGTTGACAAATATTGGAAAACACGCATTATTTATGCAAGAACTTAATGGATACTTTACACTTACTCGCCGTCCAATTTTATTAGTAGAGGTGTTAAATTTGCTAAAGTATAAGAGAAATATTCACAAATATTCCAAAATACTTATAATTCATAATTAATGCCGGACCGTATTGGTCATTTGACACCAAGTCGTAATGCTGTGAAATTATAAGAGGCGATATAATTGCTACACTACACTTAGTACGGTTCAACACTATATATAATTTATACATGGGATTAATTGATAATTCGCTCCGCTCATATGAGGTGGGAGTTTCTGTTGACGTGGTCTGTATAAATAATCACCTTAAAATTATCTGACACTTAACTCTTACTAAAGCTTGATTTATGACCATAACTTGGTTAGTTATTAAGATCTGAAGCTGTTTGCACAAGACTGTCCGTCTTGTAGTGACTTCATAAATGAGAAGTATTGTACAGGTCAAATCCATTGCAGTTCAATACATCAAGATTTTAACATAGATGGTCGCATTGAAAAGGTGTTTAACACATTATGTCGTATTTGCGCTAAAATATCTTTGTGACAAATATATAATAACTTTCTCACATAATAAACGGCATTAAAATCTTGCAATTGGGGGCTGAGCTATATAGTGCACCAAGTATCCAACAAAGTTATTGACGCTACTAATAAGTATGTAATCTGATGTTGGCCACTGATTTGTTCGAATTCACCATCTGGATTTAACGCCAAACGTGAAATTATTTAATTTAACTTTTTTCGCACTTAAAACGGTATTGTGTTTTGTTTGTTTTATTGAATAGTCGCATACGCCTTTCTATTATTGACTCGTCTTGTGCTGAATAAAAGCGTATAAAAAATCCAAATGAATTACTCAACGTGTCGGTTTCTTTGTCAAACCATCATCCGGAGAAATAGAAAAAAATAAGTTATATATACAGAAAGAAAAACAACTCCACAGTGCAGCACGAAACTAAAGTAAACATTTGAACATACAATGGCTTTTAAAAGCCTGACAGGTTAAATATAATTAGGTAATTGTGCTTGACTGCCGAACAAAAACAAGGCAATTCACAGGATAACTATAACATATGACAATGGACATCTTGTTGAATAAGAAGAAATGCGAATAATAAATGTAATGAAAATAAAATAATAAATGACAAAAGAGATTTAAAACAGACACAAAATTTAGCAAAATTACAGAAATAAATCTAAATGAAGTACCTGTCATAGATTTAAAATATTTTGGCCGGAGATGTGTTGCTAGATCGTACAAGAATAGAAGTTACGTAAACAGTACCCAACATTAAAATAAAGATAATACTCACTTTGAGTCTGATTTTGACATGTATTTTTGTGTGTTTTTAAAGCCAATGCTTCTGCTAACAGCAACTTTTCAAGTGTTATTTGGGATAATTTGCTTCAACGGATAAGGTTTGGTAATGTTCCTCAAGGTGGATTAATGTGGAACATATACAGCAAATTAAATAAATATTCAAATCCTTCTCAGTTTAATGTGAATATGACTATATATTGATCAATTATCATTTAAACAGATCTCATACAGTCTTTGTGTTAAACCAAACATATTTTGTTTGTGCGGAGTGCTCCAGTGGAATATTCCGTGTCCGATGTAAGAAGTTTTTTGCTAATTATTTGTGTTTGTTATGTTGGCTAAATTGTTGTCGTTTACATTCAATGCGAAAATGGGAAATCTGAATATAAGCTTACATGTGTTTTACCATCCAGCTTAAACAAATATGGTTTGCTCATTTGTTTTAAGCCGTTTGTTTGCTCGGAAACCTGTTACATCATATGTGTAGCTACACTTGCTGTAATGGTTTAGTGTTGGTAGCTGTATAGTACAATATTCATGCGATAGTACAGTATTCGCTGCTGTTCGTTTGGTTTAGCAACGCCAGTATTCTTACCATGATGGTATACCATTCACCAAATACTGTTCAGTTAAGTGACGCTCGTATTCTTGTCATGATGGTATAGCATTCATCAAAGACTGTTTAGTTTAGTGACGCTAGTATTCTTACCATGATGGTATAACATTCCCCAAATACTGTTTTGTTTAGTGACGCTAGTATTCTTTCCATGATGGTATAGCATTCATCGAAGACTCTTCAGTTAAGTGACGCTCATATTCTTGTCATGATGGTATAGCATTCATCAAAGACTGTTTAGTTTAGTGACGCTAGTATTCTTACCATGATGGTAT
>JAQQZZ010110088.1:5331-15521 GCA_030265115.1 Mopalia vespertina | reverse complement strand
TACCTTGCATCAGCGAGAAATCGACCCTGAATTAACGTTGCTACTGTGACAAGTAGAACTAAGGCGATTGAGAAGACTTGGGTTCTGTTCATTCTGAAACTGGAAGCACGCAATAACTTGTGAAAAAGGGGAGAGTTTTATAGAAGATGTCAAAATTATCATGTATGTCACTTAGATTTATTAACGATTATTTTGTGGTAAGTGCCATGTGGGAGGGTGGACTAGGGTGCACTACCAACAAATAAATTACGAACCAATGAATAAAGTCAAATGAAACAGTTTCAAAGTATCGCATCGATCTACTCTGTTTATTTAGCATATTTGTACTTATTAGAAACTGCAATTCACATATGTCAGTCATTGACGCATTTAGACAATCCAAACAAAATATGAAGCGGAGCTGATCAGGTAACGGATTAATATTGGAATGGAATCATAGTAAGAGTCCAAGATAGATGATAGGAAAGTGAAGTTGATTGAGAGGATGTTAGTTGTATCTCTCCGGAGCGGGTCGCAGTTCTGTGTTAGCGCTGTCTCTGGGGACTGCGGGAACACATTGCTAACAAAGTTGGGCCCATCAATAAAGACTTTTCCCCATCAAAGCGGCCCAGAAAGGAAAACCAATCAGGATGTAATGGATATAAGACGTTAACCAGGAGTACTAGGCATATTCGTACTATCTCCAAAAACATTGGCGACATGAGCAACTTCTTAGGAGTTCTATTAGCACTTACGCTTCATGTCAGTTTAAAAGACCAGTGACAAATTGGCTCTTCTGGCCTTCCATAACTATCGAAGTACAGTGATATAAACTCACCAATAACTCCTATTTTAACCTTTAAAGACGAGATGGACAAAAATAAATATATTTTCCGTTTTAGTAACAGGTTAAGAAAATCGTCCATAGTTTACTTGTAGAGTGGTTAAAATCCATAGACATACTCTCCCTAAACTTTTAAATTAAATCATGCGTCTCTAAGTTGGCTTTACCGCTCTGGTTAGCATATACTGAATGACTCTGCCAAACAATCATATACTGACCAGAATAAATGTATGTCTACCTAGATTTAATTTGCAATGGACAAGGGGGATGTTGAATATCTGAAAGTCATGGAATCCTTGAGGTTTGATAAGATACATTTATAGTATGTTCTAGCATACCACAAGATCTTAAATTAAAAACTGGGCATTTCTACATATAGAACTATAGAGACCATACATGATGCCCTTCTGAAATACACCGTTAACATTTGTGTTTTAAGATATAAAAATATGTTTATTAGAAGGCAAAGTTTATAAACTCATGTATTATACGCTGTAAAAATTAATTCATATTATTTTAATGTATTCCAGCCCATTTGATGCAATATTGGATAGCAACATGGTCCCCCCTAAAGTGTTTAGCATTATTTCCCTTGGAGATTGAAACTGTTTACTAAAGACTTTCTGGGTTATAACTTCTCATACATTAAAATACGACGTTTCGATCTGCATCCTTAGACCGTTTTCCAGAAAATGATTCGATCTGCATCCTTGGACCGTTTTCCTGAAAATGACTCGATCTCCATCCTTAGACCGTTCTCGAGCAAATGATTCGATCTCCATCCTGAGACCGTTCTCGAGCAAATTAATCTATCTACAACCTAAGACCGTTCTCGAGCAAATGATTCGATCTCCATCTTGAGACCGTTCTCGAGCCAATGATTCGATCTCTATTCTGAGATCGTTCTCGAGCAAATGATTCGATTTCCATCCTGAGACCGATCTCGAGCAATGATTCGATCTCCATTCTGAGATCGTTCTCGAGCAAATGATTCGATTTCCTTCCTGAGACCGTTCTCGAGCAAATGATTCGAACTCCATCTTAAGACCGTTCTCGAGCAAATGATTCAAATATGTTTCGAACGGCATCAGGAATGAGATCTTTACATCGTATCTTAATGTATATGTTGTTTTGATATCACAACCACAAAATGCCTCTGAAACAAGTTATTATAAATGTTGTCTACTTTAAAGGTAAAATTTGGTTTACTCAGCCGAAGAGTGTCAGGGAAATTTGGCAATACGCTATGAAAAATGACGAAAGGGACAGTTAATGTCTTGGTCCGCTGGAAGCATCACTCCCACCCCACCCCACCCCACCCCACCACCACCACACACCACACACACAAACACGTGCTTTGGGTTAGCGTGCAGTCCATAAATCGTGCGGCCTCTGCATTATAACTCCATCAAACTGTGTATTAATATAATATAAATTTGTTTGTACGCATAGGATAACGTGCCGGTACATAACATGTAAACCATGGACGATGCACAAAGCACGGCTATTGTAATATCATGTATTATCAATCATAGGGACTCAGTATCTTATCTCCGTTGTTTGTTACATATGTGTAAGGAATCGAAATAACATATATGTTTTACACATTAACATTTGAAAACCTTAGTTTTTTTTATAAATGTTAAACAGTCTAAAGAAAACCACCCCTCTGAAAGCGCTAACAAAAAAGTAGTTTTTACTATATCGATCAGGGAGATCAACTCACAGGTTTTGTTTTAATATTGTTTTAGAATCATTATATGCTTTACACTGTCCGTCCGCTCACAGCTTCCGGGTGCAAGGCCAGTTTAGAGTAGGCAGGTTTGTTTGTCTGATTGGGGTTTAACGCCGTAATTAAGGTTATTTCACTCACATGACGGTGTGCTATATAGCCTTATGGGTGAAGGAAACCACCGCCTACACCACTGGCAACAAACAAAAGACATCACGGGACAAATACACACTCTTACAGGACAATACAAAGATATCACAAAACAGATCGGCTTCCTGTTCCCCATAAGATCTGAATGCACCAGGGCAACGGGATGCTCCCTCCAACCACCCGCTAGAGTAAAAGGAAAGGTGCCACGACTGGCAATAAGTCGAAATTGATTCGTCCAAACAATATTATTTACATGTAAATTGATGATGCTAATTCTAGGTAGAAGAAATTGCACAACCCATAGAATCTCTGTACTCTATCACCTACAGTTTCGTAAATAAGTTTAAGGAAGAATTTTTTAAAGCTTCACGAAAACAAAAATAAAAAAAAATGCTATATAAGAATGGTTAAAGCTGTGATAAGCTCAAGCGGAAAGTAAACTTACCGGGTACTCACCTATTATTTGATCCCTCGACACTGTTGAGGTTTTATAGTTGTCCTCTTTTATAATCACGTTTCTTTCCTTAAATCCACATTAAAGTATCTTTCTTCTACTCAAGTTCCGCTTATATTGGCAACAGCCGTGAAGACAGGGAGGTGATTCCACATTTATCTACTATCAACGGCACCCACAAAGAGCCCGGCCAATCGAATAACCGCTACCACTACCGGCTACTCACCATGTCAGGGGCTTATTGCGTTTATTGTGTACCGTTTCTTTGTGTTTCTATTATTCTTTACTCGTTCTGTCCACTGACATGATTATGTTGTGCAGCGCAATAAACTTGAAATTGAAACTGGAACGTTCACTTATAAACTTCGAACAAGCTTCAGATATAACTTGAACAAGTATCAACTTCCACACCAGCTGAAGAGCCCAGCGCACACTTTGGTGAAAATTCGTAAGACAAATTCATATCGTTAATGACGTCGTCCCATGTAAAACTTCCATACGGTGACGTCATTAACGATAGAAAAAAAAGTTCGTACAAATTTACACGAAAGTGTGCTCTAACGGTGAGTTGATGCCTAAAATTGATAATTGATAAATTGATCGTAGTAAATAATTTGAGATAGCATTGAGGAAGGTAATTGGGAGAGAGATCATGGGTTTGCGCTATAGATGAAAAAGTGCACGCACGTCCGTTGCGCCAGCAGACGTTTCAAAATAATCAGAAAGATGTCAGGAGTTATTTTTCTGGTCACTTTTGTGAACAGATCGTTAACTATTTGTAACACAGGCGCAACCTTTAAGCGACAAAGCCTATCTATCAGTGTCCATTTAGCCTAAATGTGCGCATTTAAAGTGAAGATCACCCTTAATTTGCGCATTTTCATTGGATGTTCTCACAAGATATGACGTGTTCACGTGTTATAGAGTTCGCTATGGCTCACATTGGCAATACATATTTCTCGCAAGGCTGGCGCATGACATCTGCATATTATATGCATGTGCAACACGTGGTCTACACCTGCATCCATGCGACCTGTTCAGTTATTAATATCGCGCATATAGTGTTGGTGGACATTCATATTAAATCATCCTTATGAGCTATGTTTCTGCAATAACAATTGGGGTATTCAATATTTTGAATCTTCTGCGTGAAGGTGAAAGTGTTTGAAACGAAAACAAGGGGCCACTTTTACAAAAAGTCGTAGCCTAAGACAAATAACTATCCTACGACTAAAAATATCGTAAGAGATTTTATTGTCGTACGAAAATTTTGGGGGAAGTGGTACTAGTATCAATCTACCGCTAGTCAGGGGTAGTGGTACTAGTATCAATCTACCGCTAGTCAGGGGAAGTGGTACTAGTATCAATCTACCGCTAGTCAGGGGAAGTGGTACTAGTATCAATCTACCGCTAGTCAGGGGTAAAATTTTGACTTTTTTTTTTTGGCCTTTCTGAAATCTTCTTTTCATAATCTTGATAATGCAAAAAGTTTGACAAAAAAATTAAGTATTTAAGAATGATTGTTTTAGATTTCAATTGTAAAATGTGTGCCTCAGAGATTATGTGTATCGAAGGGCGGAAGGGATTAACGTGATTATATCAACTGTCTGCCTGCTGACTATTACCACAAACCAATTAGCGAAAGGCCAACAGATCAATTGCATGACCGTTGGGGATGTGTATTTGAACTGAGCAGTAGACATGTTTGAGGGTGTTAGAACACACATTTATACAAACTTCTCATACTGTTGGACTCATAATTCAGAGAGGCCGCTTTTGAATATTTGTTAATAAATATAATTTGCAGTGGCTTTAAATACGTACTTCCTGCAGAAGACAAGAGCGTTACAAAATGTATGGATATATTGAGGAATAACAGAGAATACGTCAGGTGTTCCGTTCATAGAAGAAGGTGGGCTATCAGACCACTGTTTCTATGTTTCTTCTCAGAAGTGAAATTAAGGTGTGATTTCCAACAAAGTATTTGTAAAGTTGAAATTTAAAAGTCCGTAACGGTTGAAATGTTTTACACTCCTATTAACTGCGGAGGGACAGATGGTAATTTCCTTCCAGATTTTACCAACATGCCTTTAATTTTGTTGATATTAAAGGGAAAAAAACAAAAAAATAAAGTGAGTCTGAATTTATAGCCTGTGATAAGTAGTTTAGAAAAATGGTGTTCAAATTCTGTGGATAGCTTTTCTAATCACGCTGGAACCCATTTAGAAACTGACTTGGTATCTCATGTATGGTGGAAGACATATGCCATATCATTTCTGTACCAATAACATTGACTACTATTCAATAAATATTCACAATACTCACCACGAGATTGGTATGTCTCTTAATTAATTGATAGAAATTTATCGTGAAACGATTTTGGCGAATATTTATTGAATAATAGTCAATGTTACATGAGAAAAATTATAAGACTTTAACAGTTCACCATACATGAGTTACCAATTATGTTACGCAATCACCTGTTGATTACAGCTAGGCTATCTATTCAGGCTCGCTTCATTTTTTGATTTCTTCCTATTAAGGAAAAGACTCGTCAAATTCATCCAGATGTTAGTAGTTTCCATGTGTAATATAAATTTATGTACCTATATATCAGTTGTTACAAAGTTACTACAGGAGAGAATTGGCGAGTTTGAATATCAGTAGTGACGTGAGTTGGGCCGTTATAGCTGGAGCCATAACAATAAAGGAAATGGAAGCCGGCCCGCACATCTATTTTAGATAAAACTTTAACAGTAATTAAATATTTCATTACACTGTTTTGTTTCCCCTAACTATGTATATGTGTAATAATACTGCGTTCAGAACTAAAACACTGAGGTATTGATATATTTTATTTCATTCAATTCACCACTGAACAAGACATGGACTGTGGTTGTAAACTTGATTTAAAGGCGGGAATAAAATCTGAATTTTTTTTTGTTTATAGTTGTTGGTTTCTTGTTTTACTCTCTTTGTTGCTGCTGCCTTTTATAACATGAGCCAGGCCAGTCGACTAATCGCTACCACTATACCGGCCACTCACCATGTCAGGGGCTTATTTCCTTTATTGCGTACCGTTTCTTTGTATGGGTTAAAGGACGTTATATGTCAAGATTCATCGATCTAGTGGGGTGGTTATGTATTCATTAGTGTGTTAAAATTTTTAGAAAGGTCTAACGGTCAGAGGATGAGTGTGGTGAGCAGCAAGAAGACAATAGTACCGACTTATATTGTGAAGAGGAAGGATTTTAAAAGATTTGAAAAAGAGGGTTCGTGTGTGCTAGGTGACTAGCAATTGACACAAAATGGATGCGTTCTGGTAAGAAACGTCGCACAAAATAAAGCTTATATTTATTTATGAATGTTTCTGAAAAGGGGATCGTACTTCTGAAAAAAATTGACAAGGTGAATAAGACAATCAGTTTTACTGAGAAACGACTTTAATATAGCCACTATAGCCTGTTCGCCAATCCTGGTTTCCAAATGTCTGAAAATAATTAATTGTTTAAACCAAACTGTATTAATGGGGAACGGCTTTTATATAGCCACTATAGCATGTTCGCCTATCCTGGTTTCCAAATTTCTGAAAATAATTAATTGTTTAAACCAAACAGTATTAATGGGGAACGGCTTTAATATAGCCACTATAGCCTGTTTGCCATTCCTGGTTTCCAAATTTCGGAAAATAATTAATTGTTTAAACCAAACTGTAATAATGGGGGACGGCTTTAATATAGCCACTATAGCATGTTCGCCTATCCTGGTTTCCAAATTTCTGAAAATTATAAAATGTTTAAACCTAACTATATTCTTAGGGAACGGCTTAATTATAGCCACTACAGCCTGTTCGAAAATCCTGATGTCTGGACATAATATATTGTTTAAACCAAACTGTTTTCTAATAGAACGGCTTAATATAGCTACTGTAGTCTGTTTGCCTATCTCGATTTCGAAATTCCTGGAAATAATAAATTATTTAAACCAAACTGTATTTTTGGGTTTATTATATAATTATGAAAGTTTTTTTATTATCTATTTCGGGAAACAACATTACGCACAAGGAGAATTCTATCCAAAATTGTTTGTAAAATTTTAAAAGACAGGGTGTGCTTTACTCCGATATTTATCGGGACCGTTAACATGTATTTTCACGAACTGCCATTCTGTATGATCTTTCTAAAATACTTAAACCAGGTTATCCACTTCGACCTATTATTTCATCATGTGACAACAACTATCGGCTAGCCAAATACTTAGCCGATATTTTGTATAGAATTGTACTATGCTAAAGAGAACAATGACACCGTTTCATTTTGCCATGTATTAATCCAAACACTAAACAATAGAAGTGGGACTTTATCAAAAAGCCAACATTACTAGTTTATATACAAAATGGGCGAGATTGATACCGATACCTAAAATTCACTAAACCATTGTCATCTATTCTTTGTTAACAAGGGCATGGAAATGTGTAGCAGCATTGGTAAGTTTCGCCTTGAAGTTGAATAGATTAAAAACACAGCATATCTTCAAATAAATGTGAAATTTCCCCTCTTTTGAAGAAAAAGTATAACCCTATTGAGGGGCTAATAGAATTTGGACCAAAAAGAAGCAGATTTTTATTAAGCTCCCAGCAAAAACTTCTAGGCTAACTTAAGAGCTAATAAAATGGTTCCGTGTACTGAAATACACAGCATACATGTATTTTCAAATAAATGTGAAAATTCCGGTTAATGATACGGAAAACTATGGATTAAAGCGCAAAGTTGTATATAGTTATGACAAATGCTGTGACGGTAACATTGGTAAAACATACATAAATATGTATAACATAATAGATGAACACGATATTACACACAAGAACTATAAATTGTCTGCTGATGGTCAACTTAATTTAGCCACTAGTCATACCCCAAAGAAATGAATATATCCTGCGCTTTGTTGCGCTGAAAATAACTTCAAACTACGTAGCAAAGAATCTATTTATATGCACAAAGACAAACCATGTCGTAACAAAATGATATTGTCCCTTTCATTATATTTGTCCAATGATTTTCCAATACATACAAATATGCACGCACGCACACACCCGCTAGGTGGCTTACTGGCTGTCATATAAATATAAGTGACTTAAATTATACAATACAGTCAAAATATAGTCTGTTTAGATCCGCACAGATTTTATGATGGAAGGTACTTATCGTATTAACATTATATATCTGCATACACTAATAATATATTGTAGCCTAACTGTTCTGGGCCCGGTTGTTCGAAGCGCCATTAAATTTAATCCTATATTAGATGACGTCACGCCATGTTGAACGTCTATCTCTAACCCCGTATTAGCGATTTTATCTGGTGTAAGCGGATAATCGTCTTTCGAGCAACTGGGGCTTGGTGCTTATTGTCATAATATTTGTATACACTAATAATATATTAGAGTACGATTGTTAAAGCCCCATACCTGATCCTCATTCACTTGAAAATGTGAGTCTGTTTCAATACCGGTAGCAGAAGAAAAGGCAAATTAAAAATGACTAAGAGGGTAGTATATAGAGCCAGACACAAGTTTGAGGTCAGCTATGCCATCGATACCAGTAGAAGTAGATGTTAAATAGTGACTCGTAAAGTTGACAGCTGATGGACTTAACGCAGCTAATTAGATCGTGCTGACCATGGTTCATCAAGAAAACCAATAAAATGTATAGACGTTTCTGGAATATCAGACGAAGTCTCGTGGCCACAGAAGAAAAATAGTCATTAAAAACTTTCGTAATTTGACGCGAGTAGGTGATTCCACCTTCATGGACATGTGTTTTACCGACTTTCAGGGGCTGTTGCGATTTGTTAGCTGGCTAAATATGAGTATTTTCCTTCTAATATTTTTTGTTGTTTTGGTCATTAAATATTCCTTTAAAATACAATTTATTGTTTAATCAAGCTGGTGAATTTAATTTCTTTTCTTCCCATATTTTTGTTTGGGGATTTGAAATAAAAGAGCAGAAAGTCTATAGTCTCCAGCGTATTAAGATGATAAGTATAATCAGTTGTTCGCTGATTATATATGTAAATAGCGAAGTTAACGGTTGTAACAGTCATTGTGTCTGGAACTGTTCTCTCAAAGATCTATGAACTAGCAATACAGTGCTCTTGGCGTTAAGTTGTAAAAGGTGGTTTTCCTTACAAGGGGGATGCTTTGGGGATCCCATCTGCTAAACTCGGTCATAGAGGTCCAATAAATCAATGCTTGTATCGAAACTGGTAGGCAATCCATCTGCTTGAAATGTCAAACTGAATAGTGCACATTGACGTGACGTTCATCAGCTCTCAATCTCTCAAACCGTTCGTTCTAAACGTACACAATGAGTGATTGTAGGTGACCAATGACAGTAATTCATCCTCTTATAGGCCATGATTTAAAAAGAATCCATTACGAGCCTCGAGAGATAAAAGTTGTAGTGTATTGGTGTTATGTTACTTAAAATGGTCTGGCAGTCATTTTGGAGAGTTCTATAGACCTGATTGATGGCCTGTTCAGGTTAGGAATGTCCTATCATTTGACATCTGGTTTGTCTTACCATTTTCTAGTGCTGTGTTTGCGACACAGTTAGATATATACCGATTGCAGTTGTTGATGCTGATGATGATGATTTTCGACTGCTGATGTACACTCCGTTTGTGGTAAGAGACTATTAGCCGCAGGATTGTTATCATCCTGTTTGGATCGTAATGTTGCCTATGTATTTTGAATGCCCAAGCTGTTTGATTTAAAGTCGTCATAACGCATAGAAATTCACTAGGGCAACAGACAGCACCACATCATCGAGAAATGTCCTCACTAGCGTCTCCTACAATCTGGACCAAAAACCAAGGTCGCTGCGACGTGTCCAGACCAGTCACGTAGGAGCTAGAACAAAGGCGATGAACTGGTTATATAGTCGAAGGCGACCCACAAAGACAAATATGTTAGATGATAGAATACCAGTTGGTTTATATCAGGTAATTAAGACAGAGACTTAAAACTAAAT
>JAQQZZ010110066.1:0-15525 GCA_030265115.1 Mopalia vespertina | reverse complement strand
TAAAATATGTCTACCCAACACAAAAATGACGTCAGTGCGATGTGTCAGTGACGTCTGAAAGATCGGTGTCCAATATCTGTGATATTGGACAGTTGTAGTTTGTACATAATACCGCAGAGATGGACACTTAGGTGTATAATAAGTGTTCGTATTGTACGGGGGCCGGGTTAATATAAGCCCTACTCAAATCCTCTATCAGATGATATCTAATATAAGCCCTACTCAAATCCTCTATCAGATGATATCTAATATAAGCCCTATTCAAATCCTCTATCAGCCCTATTCAAATCCTCTATCAGCCCTATTCAAATCCTCTATCAGATGATATCTAATATAAGCCCTATTCAAATCCTCTATCAGATGATATCACACCTGTCAAATCCTCTATCAGATGATATCACACCTGTCAAATTCTCTATCACATGATATCATGCCTGTCTCTCGACTAATGAGTAATCCATTGTTAGAGATTTTATCTGCTGTTAACAACTTATGGTCTTTTGAGCAACTGCCCCTGGCGATTTCTTTTTTCATGAATATGATTTTGCTCCTTTAATCCATAATAAAACATTAGAGAGGCACCCTTAGAACAGAGGGTTCAGCGTAGACACAGCATGCTATAAAGCATCATAAGCCGCCCCTTTATCTTGATTAGAGTCAAGAATTTAACATTATCCCTTGATGCCCGTATCTCTTTGAATCACCCTCACTGATCCGGATGAGCATGTTAACTGACAGGGAGTGAAATCAAACACCAAAACAGCAATTTACAAAGACTTGTTCGTTTATTGGGGTTAAACGTGATACTTAAGGTTTTTTCACTCACATGGAGGCATGCCAGCCTAATTGGTGAAGGAAACCACCCTTCTGATTATCTCTGTAGTTGAAACAAATCAAAAGAACTGTTTTCAGGCAGATAACGGTTTATACATTGTACTTACAAAATATATACTTTATAAAGGTAAAAAGCAAAATTAAAATATGTAAATCTTCTTTTATGTTCATAACGTAATATTACAACAGTTATCTAGCCATATTTCATGTCAAGCCAAAAAGAGTCAATTAGAGTACGACATATTTACATAAAATGAACACATCATACAAAGTAAACGTTCAAATAAAATCCAAATATAGTTTTAAATTTATATGAACATTTACTGTACATGGAAAATCTCTTGAGCAAAAACATTGACTGGTGGCAATTCACAAAGTTACTCTCCTCACTGCCTTAAGGGGGAGACAATTTTACGCCTTTATGCCATCACAATAACGCAATTTCCTCAGGCTATCCCAGGATGCATCAGGGTGAGATAATAAAGGACTGATCTGAATACAAATTCCTCAACTTTGCCATTTGTAGAGAGTTAATCAAACACATTATTCACCCAACATGTCTCAGTGTAATGAAAGATTCATAACAAATCTAATCGGCATTAAGTTTATATAATTAACATTGCTTTATTAGAGTATTGATTAGCAATCAATAAAATATACAACATCAGCTTTATTTAATCACAGTTTTAAATCACAAAAACACATCTAACAGAGCTTAAATAAATAATTAGAATTACCTTAAATGAATAAATTATCGGTTGAAATTGATAGTGCTATACAATTTAAGCACGGATTTGGGGACAAAATACATGTACAGGCTAGTAATTTTGTCTTAAATTCTGAATTAGTCGTTTTAATCTCCTCTGTTGTGATTAACTAATGTTTGAGGTCATGAAACTGGCATAGTTATACAAAACTAAGGATTAAACATGATTCAGGTAAATGATTTCAACAGTTAACAAATTTAATCGTTCTTAATTGATTTCAGGAAAATACTTAAAATTGTTGTCAAAAATTTGTAATTCCTGCACTCTAAATAAACCGGAAGTTGTTATCCATAAAGTCTGTGTAATTGTAGGACAAAAACGAATTGAATTGAATCAGCGAATTTCAATACAGGCCACACTTTATCGGAAAATACTTTTGTTCTCCAATCTATTCAACTTCTACCAAAAACAATCAGACCAAACACTTTTTCCTGGTTAATTGACTGCGCCCCCAAACTAAAAAAAAAAACACAAAACATCTCCCAAAAGCAGAACTCTTCATTGTACAGTTTAAAGAAATCTCAAATGAACTACACTGAGGATATGTCATAATTTTCATTATCAGACAACTGGAGACATTTTGATGGACGCAAATTTATAAATTTTATAAATTTATAGCCTTGAATCAATTTGAAAATTAATCAACATTTATTTAACAATATATAGTCTATTAATAATATTCAAATGGTGATAATAATTTACTTTGTGAGCTAGAGGATATATGTGTTCTACTTCCATTAACATGTAGCTCCTCTTCACTTTATAGTAAACAACTTTTGAGATCAGGATAAAGAAATAGAAAAAGTTATCTCTAGAGGCCCTGGAATCATTATAAAAGCATTTAGATTCCTGCTGACAGATTTCTAGTACTGTGAAATACAACTCTTCTTTTAAGTCAGACTAATAGCATGAACATCTGAGATTGAATGCTCGATAAGCCTATCAGCAAGTGCTAATGGCTATGTACCACATAAAAAGAGTTTTTAATGTTTTTTTTCTCACAGATATGTTACCAAGGCGATCATTGAAGACTCTGGATTGGACACCTTCTGTTACATTGCAAGGTTTTGATAAAATCGATATATTAATCAATTAAGTTCAGGAAATCATTTGCATGTATGATAATATGAGCCAGTGTCTAATAAAGCAACAAACTCTTGAATTATTAATAGTTTAACTTTTTACATTTACCTGTCATGAAAATAAAGGGAAAAGATTTATGTCCATTGATTTGATTGATATTTTATGATGTTCTTTAAGTCCCTTTTTTAAAAAATAACTGAAATTGATTTATTACCTGTACATTAAATCAACAATTGTGACGAGTCGAAAAAGGTAATCCTTTCTGGTCCGGATTATTAAAGTTTACCTTTTTTAGTAAATACCAAGTTATTCTTGTCAGGATTTTGAAATGTCCCTTTTTGTTGAAAAAAAAACAAACTACCTTGCCATTCTGGTTGAAATTATTCAAGGTCAATTTCTTTTTGTTTTTTTATACCAAGTTATATATTTTTTTTGAAGACCTGAAAAATCACCACATCAACAACATATGGTGAAAATAATCAATGTTGTGGCCATTAGTTAATTAAGGACTTAATAATGAACATTTAAATAAAAAAATGTTGCAAAAAAATGTAAAATAAATAAAATGGTCTGAGGGTGTTCTGCAGAAATGTTTAAGTAATTTAAGAATTTATCCGACTAACAGACATGACAGAGAGCAGTCACACAGTGCGTTTAGCTCAAAAAACAGACTATGCTCTCAACACATACGATGACAGATGCAACCGACTAATGGTCTTCAGAAATGTTTACTCAAACAGTCATGAAAAAAAATTGTAACTCAGCAGAGGGTCTACTCTGAGCATAAGAAGAAGGAGTAGCACATTTGCCAAAGTACTATCAGAGTTTAGTGGATCCTCTTGCTTGTTGGATTATGGTTCAACACCATAGTTAAGGTTATTTCACTCATATGATGGCATACGGGCCAAATTGGTGAAAGACACCACCCTTCAATGTACTCAAAGGAAACACAGAACAATCACAAAGACACAAAGACGAAGGACGGATTGGCTTGATGTTGTCCTTTGGCTTGGAGAGCAACAAGACAACAGGAAGATCAGTCCTAATAATTGCCCGCTAGTGGATTGTCACTATTTAAACGTGTAATGCTAAAAGTTTCCTTGTGATGTAAACCCATCAAAATGAGAACCTGCAATCAAGCACACAATTTCTAGTCAGTCTACAGTTATTATCACATGTCAATCTTAAACAAGCATATGTTTCATTGCATGAGTATTTTACCAATGTGCACAGTTTATACATTGATCATCAAATCTTCAATTTATGTCCTGTTATTGTCCTGCCTGGTTGTTTTAAGTTCCAAGTGATGTCTCAAATTATTGGCTTCACTCGTTAGTAACAGCCCCAATCGGACCACAATTAAGACAAACCTAACACTATATTGTATCTTTATCTTAGTCATAAAAAATTAATAAAAAATAAAAAAAATTGTTTTTACCATTTATCAATAGGAACAATATTATTTTGCAGATATTAAATCAAAAGTAATATAAATTTTGCTTGACATTTCAACACTTTATTTTGTCATAATCAGGAACTATAGAATATTTGTGTCTGAATTATTTTCTGTGACAGAATTATTTCAGATGGTAATGTGAATACTATATATCAAACATCTGCAACAGGAACATAATCACAAAAAAACTATTCATTTTCAATGGTAGTTCATTAATTTTTATTTTGTTTATCAGCTTTCCACTGATTAAATATCAACAGAAACTCAGACCTTCTACGAAGAGGGTAGAACTCATTAAATCTTTTATAAAATTCTGAGCGAGAAAAAAAAACAAAAACATTGAAGAGACTTTTAAGAAGCACAGTGACAGATGTAATTTTGTAACTGTCACATGAAAAACTCTACTCCACAGTACAAACAACCTAGGAATCCCAAAACCTACATGTACCAATGATCATTGGCAATAGTCATAGAAAACAGTGAGGCTGGTTTTAACAGGAGGCGTCCACGTGCTACCAGATGTAGCCTGCATAAATACACAACTATCCAGGCAGACTGGTCATGGGCCAGCATAACACAACAAACTATCCACCCAATAGAAGCAAACAAATGGTACCAGTTTACCCTGATCTTCAACCAATCAGACCTACAATTATTACTCGCCTCAAGCCGGCTGTCTGACTGAGGCAGACAAAATTGTCAGCAGACTCAATGCTGGCAAATCCTCACCTTGTCTAATACAATCCATGTTCTATTTATTTGTATCACTGATAATTTGTGCCAAGATCAACAGTTTTTATTTAAGAACAAATTTTGCTGCTTTTTTTGCTGTATGTTAAACTTACATGTTCTAGAATACATGTATGTAAATAACCATATGTATTATTTATACCTGTATATGGATTAATTACAAGGAAACTTTAAAGAATCGCAAGGATATTATTGAAATACAGACGTAAGTTCCTATTTGATTGGTTTAAACTGTGTTTGTATCATAGTAAACGTAGGGCTTCAGATAAGAGAAGAAACACCATATTTAACTCTACGCTGTCAAAATGTAAATACGCCTATTGGAAAAACAAGTTACAAAGTCAAAATCAGTCAAATGTACCATACATGTAGCAATATGTTGTCTTAGAGTCATGTGGCTTATTGGATAGCCTGCTGACAGTAAGTATTGTTTGCTTCACTGAGAGGTTTGAACTGTACTGTAGAGTTATTTCACTCACATTACAACATATCAGCACACTGAATGAAGCAACTATTCTCAACATCACCCACAACAGAGATAAGACAATCACTGTTCTCAACAGTCAACACAAAGAACAAATTCTCAAACTAACATATTATCTTAGACATGTATTGTCCCTACGAATTGAAAGCACCCGGGCAACAGAAAGCTCCCTCCAACCACCTGTTGGTGCAGAGACCACATTATCGTTATCCATAAGTGGTCGCCTTTTGCAAACAAATTTAAAAGCTAAATTTTACAATGGGGATGGACAGACAAGATAAAGAGTAATCAAGTTCGTTTACAATTCATTGGTATAAGTGTTCTTTATCACATATGTAAAGAACTTTTAGTTTTTCTATTCTTATGCATGGTGGTCTAGAAGGAACAAGTATCAGAAGCCAGAAGTTTCAACAATACACGCTGGATTGGACATGAACAAGGTCATTCCAATCAAAATGCGACGGTCTGTCCATCACAGCACAGCACATCTTGGTCTCTATTGTAAGATTTAATACTGATCACATAAAATGAACTGTTGAACATTGTACTTAAAGGAAACCACACGACGCCACTGGAAACAACAAAGACAAGATATAAGACAATCACAGGACAAACATTGCAACAAGAAATCACAAACATATCGGTTTCCTGTTGCTCCGTACATAGCTTTAAGAGCATCAGATTGGAAATTCCCTCCGATCGCCCACCAGTTTATTTAAGGGATATCTGAAAGTTGGAGGAGAGATAACAATATTCATATCTAATAATGTATTGTTACAGTCTTGACTTTGAATTCTTGTGAATTCGACATAATATGGAATACGAGTAACTCAATAGTTCTATAGTGCATCAGAGTGTACCAGTTTGTTACAAAGCCTTCGAAACCTCTCTGTTTACCAGGAAATGTCCGATCCAGAGACTATTTTGGAAGAACCAATCAATGGGTACCGTCAACTCACCATTATTAATCCTCATTACCTAGAGTTCAGAATGAGAGCTCTCCGACGTCACAAAGCACCAACAACAAAATCCATTTGATCCTTAGTGAGAAAGTGCAGGTGAGTTTCGCCGTGCTTATTCAATTATCTTCCCGGTTTTGTCAATATTGTATGGAGTTAATCAGCAGGTGTGCCAGGTAAATTGATCAGAAAGCTCTCTCGTCTCACTGATCTACACAGTGCAAAAACATTACCCTAAATTACCTGATGTCTGTTTAAAATAAAAATAACAAAAACACATTCTCAAACAGACTGTACACTTTTTATTTTTACATCTTTGTGTTTATCTACTTGCTTGATTATAAAAAGGCATACATAGAATTCTTGTATTTATATTTTGTTCTATTAAAGAACTGAGGAAGGGGAACTGGTGGGATGATCTGGCGGCAAGTGGATGGAAGGAGCTTCCTGTTGACCTGGTGCTCTCAGAGCGGATGTATTGTGATTCTCTGATGTTGTCTTTCTTTGCTGCCAGTGGCGCTGGGATGATTCATTGATATTTTATAGGCCCTAAAGTTTTATGGTTTTAGTATATTTAAATGACGACGATGTACTCCAATAATAGCAGCATTAACAAAACCATAGAATGTTCCTAGTTTCTCTGTTGCAAAACGTAATTACCAAGACGACCAGTGCTGAAGACATGGTGTTGCCATGACAGTTATGTTCAACGTTAGTGAAGATGGCTTAGTAAAACGTGTCCATGTTTCTTAGCCACAAGGCTGGATAAAAATGACACACCACAGAAAGTTGAACTTTTTTCCAACAGTTAGAGGTTTGTATGCTCGACTCTTTTTGTCATAATACCATACTTTTGACTTTTTTCACTCATATGAAAAGGGTGGATAACGTCATTCCTCAAACATATTTCAAATAGTACAGGGATTGTATTCTCAACCAATAAACAACCCACCTGATCTATATTTTAAGATGACCTTGGTACCTGGTCACCACTAAATGAAAATCACATGCTACATTGCAATGTGTAGATAAATTAAGGTTAAACCCGAACATTCTTTCTATTAGAGGCGCTATCACTAACTAATGAAGGCTTCTCCTACGCTAGAACAATTTCACTAATGGTTTCTGTCTGGAACGTTTCAATATTTTATTCCACAGTCTGTTCTAAAATTTGGGCTTAATTAAGTGTTGAGGAATCAGCAACTGTTTATTTGCTTGATTGAATGATTGATTGTTTGATTTTTATATTTACATATTTACCTTATTAGGCAGACAAGCATTATTAAATCATAATTACCACTCATTGGCGAGCATAACCAGCATAATGGGTCCTCTAAAACTTTGTGAGATAAGCTAACATTTGCATTTTCCCCTGGTTAAATACTTAAATACATAAGTAACATGAAAGTGCCTTTGTGAAAAATAAAGCAAAATTGCTTTAATTTTACAATCTTCATTGATAAGCAAACAATTTGGGGAACCTATAAATCAGTCCTCCTAAATTAAATTTGCATAACCATGGGGAACCCTGTTCTGTCCGTTCTCCCCAACAGCACAGGCTGCAACCAAGTAAAACCCAGAGCGTCTAGTGGTATCTGACATAGCAACCCATATTCCATCTAAGGGAAGCACAATTAAAACCCATAACCGTAATGCATTTAAACTGAGCTGATAACAAAGTCTATATTTATAATCTCTCCACGGGAGCTAATTTAGCTATACAGAAATCACCATTGTGTAAATCTATACTCAACTGATTTTACTCTACCAACTGAGTGATTGGTCTATTGAATTATTGATTGATTGATTTGTTTGTTTGTTAGTTTGATTGGGGTTTAACATGGAACACAAGGGTATTTCACTTATCTGATGATCCACTGTCTAAGATCACAATGATTGCCTGGGCCACACCATGTGATCCACTCATATACCTCATGGTTGACAGATGGACTCGATCCCGTGAACGGTACATCGAAAGTAGGATTAGGAGGCAGACGCCCTAACCACTAAACCTTGGGCGAATTATTGATTGAAAAATTTATTGGTGTTTAATGCGGTGCTCACAGATATTTTACTCACATAATGCATTATGGTGTTGTCCACCAACAGTAAATATCAACACTTACACACCCCTTAAATGGAAACTGTGAAAATTACTGTTGGTTAGTAGAGGCAGTGTGACTATAGCTTAATCATACTGGCCTTAGCCTGAAGGCCAGGACACATATGAAATTTTCATGGAAAGCCACACTGAGGCTTATAGATGTAGGAGGTATCTAATTGAATCTAGGTGAAGTAAAGTGTGAAGTATCCCAAGAAGTGTTTCCAGGGTAACCCGATATGAGCAGGTTAAATAGATAGGGGCTTCCTGCTGACAGCCAGACACCTGATGTAAAACATACACACAAACCAGTCGGAGAAAATTTCATGCTCCACAAGAAAATATTAAATCAGTAGGAGGGAAGGTTAGGGCTTAATAAAAAATTTGTGAAAAACAAGAGAGTCTGAGGTAGGCAATATGAAAAGAACTATGCAAAACTGTAATTAACTTCATTGTTTGAGCTTTGTACTCACTAATATTTCACTTATAGGTGACTAGACATAAACAATGAAAACCAGGAAGAAACCGCTTAAAAACCTCCACCACGATCTTAATTTAATCACAAGAGAATCAAAAACACTGCTATAAGTTACCTTTTAAGTGTACTATTATGTGATGATCATATTAAAGACATGCTTGATTGATTGATTGATTAGTGTACCATGCTTAAGGGTATTTCACTTATTTGACGGCAGTGTTTTCCCAACAATAATGGACATTAGCACAACCAACATGTGAAGCTTTTCCATGATACTGGAAAGGTAATTTTCCTCCAGTCAGAGTCCAGTGCGAAGTAAAGACAGCATTGCTACTCTTCAAACAAACTACCCTTAGCCAGAGGACTTTAATAAAGACATGCAAATGGCTTTTAAATCGAAAGCACTTGCCAATAGTGACATCATTTGATTGATTGGGGCTCAACAATGTACTTAATGTTGTTTCACTCATATGATGGCGTATGAAGCTAGCTCTGAACCATCCATGACATGATTTTGAAGCATTTCCACAAAGAGCTCCCCCCCCCCCCCCCAACTCGTCTTTAAGGAAACTGGTTAATTTAAGAATGGTGACATATACATGTACAACTAGCCTTGTAATGTACCATGTGCAACACCAACATACCATACTGCCACACAGACAAATAACAAATGAAACAAGTATGATCTGCACATGCCAAACCATACTGCTCGGAATAGGGTAGGTGGTGGAGTCTAATAAACAAACGAACAAACAAAATGAGCAAAAGCAAGGGGAGAAGATTAGGAACAGGGGTTAGAGCCAGACTGACATTGAAAGGAAGGACTTATCGTAATATGTTAAGGTACATATATAAGAAAAATGGATACTAATAATATATGAACAAAATACACAGACTAAGCATGTGAAAAGTGAAGAGTAAGATAATCTACAAGTAATCTTGCACAATTGCCATCCAAACAAACCTCTCTAGGCTTGGAGGTAGATAAACACACGGAGAGCCCTGTGGAGGTTGTTATACCAGATTCCCAGCTGAGCATAACTTTGAGAGGTTATATCTGCCTTCGACCAACACCAATAAAAATACAGGATAAAAAAAAGTCAGATTATTTCTTCTTATGTTAACATTGCTACAGTATAGAGTAAAATGAGAATTCCTTTCCACCCTGTAGCTAAAGAAACAAACAGAGGGTATAGGTCAGCAATGTGGGCAAACAAGGGTTGCCAAACACTTTAAGACCCAAACAGTAGAAAATGGTGGGAAACAATAGAAGTACAGAATTCAAATACACCAGCAAGAGATTTGTTTTTGTTTTGTTTGACTGGGGTTTAATGTCGTACTCAAGGGTATTTCACCTATATGACCATGGATGTTTCATTTCACACTGATATGAAAGCAGCCTATGGCATTTAAACCATTTAACTACAAACTTCTAAGCTACATATACTCCACCTAAATATTTAATTACCCAAAAACATTGAATTAACCAAATTAATATTGAATCAAACATTTAATTGGAATAGAACAGAAGTATTTTATTGACATTTAAATCCACAAAGAATTTTTACTTTAGCAGAATTCTTGTTAATGTATTATTGTTATGTGATTAAATAGTAACAGACAGAAGATTGATTATTAGAGTCACTTTGAAGAAAACTTGAACAACAAATACACCTGGAACAACAAGCCATGAACTTATAACCAAAGACTAGGTGGAATCAGACTTTTTGTTGGTTTGATTACGGTTTAACGTTTTACTCAAGGGTATTCTAGTTATATCATGATGGATTGCCCACTTTACACTGTTCCTTGCCTAATTACGGTGGAAAATCAGGAAGAAATCTCTTAAAAACAACCCCAAACTAGATCCTGAGAACGGTACATCGAACTTTGTTTGTTTGTCTACTGGGATGTTATGCCACACAAGGTTACTTAGTCATAAACTCGTGTGTAAATTCAACAGGTGAGAGACCCCCCAGTCAAATCACTGAGAACAAGACAGGACAATGCCATGGTGCACAACAAAAATACCACAAGAGAGCTGATTCAACCTGTCCTTTGAGAGCACCAAGGCAAGACACAACTCTCTCTGTCTGAGGTATCAGTATAGATGGCACATCCCTACATTGCAAACAATAACAACAACAAAAAAACAACAACAAAAAAAAGATGAAAACATCTGCAAGCGAAATTATACAAATTGCATTTGAAAAAAGTAATCAGTCCCCTAGCTTACTAATTTCCTTATGTCAAATACCATCCAGATTACAAATTACATGTCTGTGGTCTTTGGGAACTTCCAATACTGCTGGCAGGATAACTGTTGTCTACATCTGTTAGAAGCCAATTACCTTCTAATATTACCCACAGCAAAAAAAATAAAAAATGATCAATAAACTACAAGATATTGGGGCCAATATAATATCAATTTCTGTCAAAGATATCTTATAATAAAAAAAATACTAGTTTTTTAACTTTTTAAAAATACATTTAACCGAAACATGCACTTTGCTTGTATTTCCCAGTTATAAGCTTAATTAATATAGTACCTGTTAAATGTACCTTTGTTTTTGTTATGACATTGTACAAACAATTGACACCTTAAATCATAAGCATCGACTGTACAAGAACAAAAATGTTGTAAATTTAGTGAAGGACTTTGATACATATGTCAAGAGCAAAATAGAGGAAGAGTAAGTTGGAACCCTATCCCCCCCTCGAAAAACAAAATGTAGTGGATATCATAATATTTAATTGTGATCTAAGGCAACCGCTAATGTTAAGGCAATTTCTATTTCAAACGTTGTCACAAAATGGAATATTTAATAAACGTGAATTACGGTTTCGTCCTTTTTAACCATAAAATGTGAATTGATTTCCTAATTGTTGGAAAATTAATGTTCCTCCAGAGTTATGATTTGTTTGTTTGTTTGATTGGGGTTTAATGTCGTACTCAAGTGCCAGCCCAATGGGTGAAGGACACCACTGGCAACAAACAAAGACAAGACAGGACACAATACAGACACCACAAACAGATCGGCTTCCTGTTCCCCTTTAGCTCTGAGAGCACCATGAAGCTCCCTCCAACCACCCGCCCAGAGTTATGAAAAGAGAGACCCCAACCCCCATACTACCCTGAGTCAGATGCCTTTAGTTATCATTTATGACTAGTCAATGTGATCAATGAGCAATCAGTGTCTATGTGCAATTCCCTGATTCATTGTTTAGAGGATTTATATAGACTATCAGTCCTCCTCAATAAGATGTGGCCTATAAAGGCTAATAGCTCTCATACTTTGACATTTCACAAATCAGCCCACTGACTTTATCACATATAAATATTTATCATAGTCTTCAAGTGTATATTTTGAAAATAATTCCACAGATATCATATGGAATATAATATTGGTATAACCGAAATAAACCCATAATGTCTGGCAACTCAGGAAAAAAGGGCAAACATTTAGCGATGGTTCGTGTGAAAAGAGACGTTGTGTATACATTGAGGAGATATTTTAACCTTATATATGGTGTTATATGATTGTTTTCCAAAACTGAAACAATATTTAAACAGAACTGTTGGCATATTTTGCTCAACTTTTATGATCTTGTCGTATTATGCGGATTCCATTTCAATATTAATGAAATTTATGAAAAATTACTTATTGAGTACTACAGGGAGAGCAAATTTTTTAATTTGACTGTAATTTTTCTCGTTAAATAAAGCTATTATTATTATTAATTTTACGTTGATTATTGCTGCAGGTAAAACTCATTATGGTTTAGCACCGTACTTACGGTTATTTCACTCAAATGACGGCATGCCAGCTAAATAAGTGAAGAAAACCACCCATAACATAACTGGCATAAACAATGACAAGCGAAGTCAATCCCAAAACATAAAGACACCAGAACAGGTCAGCTTCCTGACACTTCTACAATCATTGACTATCAACGATTCAGCAACATATTTGGGGAATTCCAATCCAGAAACATGTTGGCAACATTACACAAAATATTTATTATCTTTCTTAATTTATTTATTTTTTTGTATAAACTTTTTTTTCATCTAAAAGACAGGTGAACAAGAGGTTCAACAAAGCCGTGTTAAATAATTCCTAAAAAAAAAAACTTTAAGAAACTTAATTAGTTTACTTCCGGGATAGGGACAGAATTCAACAAAGGCACATTTCTTGTCTCCAATAATATTAAACTTGTGATATTCTTCTAGCATTCCAATAAATCATAGAGAGGGGAAATAGTGCTCATTCAATTAATAAGCTCTTTAATGTTGGGCTCCCCACAGTGCAACAACAGATACTGACCAATCAGATTCTGCTATCTGCTTCCTTGAAACAGCGCCCTCTACAAATTGGAGCTGACAGTTGTTGGGATAAAGCTGATAAGCAGGTCTTGGTAGAGTAAATGGCTGACAGATCTCATTTAGTTTTGAAACCAGCTGTTAGGGGATGCTGTTAAAATTGCCACTGGCATAAGAGATAACTGAATATGTTGTGAGAAATTACCGGAATTTCATACAATTGTTTTGACAGGAACAACAACCCTTAGGCCACCGACTCAAAAAGCACCACAAATTATTAAAATTCTGATATCTGTATACCCATTACATACGGAAATGTGCAATATTTTTTCTCCCTTAAGAAAGTTTATTCTTTGATTAATAATCATTTAACTTTTTACCCCCAAAGGCTCTAGCAATGTGGAATAGCTTAGGACACCAACAATTGGAAACAGATGTTTGGAAAGAAAATAGAAATTATACTATTACCGCTTGTGTAGGCAACACCAAAGGAAAAGAAAAATAAACCTGTAGAAGTCCACATACAAACAGAGGGGCAGGCAGTACATTTCTGGAAGATGTTTCTTCCACTAGGTAGAGAGACAGATTGCAGAGTTGTAGGACATACTTTGGCTGCCATTTGGAGTGAGAAAAAGGAAAATGCGAAAGAGGAGAACTCTGAAACGGTGATAGAATTCTTTTCAGTGAACACATTTTCTCAACACTACAGCGGTTGAACGAACTAAAACAAATAATTTTTGAGGTAAGGGGTGGGCTGGGATAGGTGGAATGCTACCTCTTCTTTGAAAGAACTCGAAATAAAAGCCTTTAGCTAAGTCTATGGAGTGAATTGGGATAAAGAGAGTCCTACCTCTTCTTTGAAATACCCAGTTAAAAGCCTTCTGACAGGATGCAGAAAGCGCCCTTTGGGAGTAGTATACAACACCGGACATGAAACCTAACCTCAGAGCTAAACTTTAATACAGCTTCTCACACAGACTTCTTAATAACGAGCCTCCAACTGACAAACATTCATACTAGTATTTCTCTCTTAATATTGCTGGCAAGAGACTATGCCATCACAAGAGGCAATACAAAGTCATCACAAACAGATTGGGTTTTTTTGGTTTAAAATCCTATTTATTAGAATTTTATACATGTAATAGAGCTTTCACAGCACCATAACTAAGGATCCTCAAATTGACCTGGCATTCTTGTAAAATTACAAGCAACAGTTATGGCATAGAAATGGCCCCATTTCCTTGTTGAAACTGGGTATTGCATTGAAACTGGGTTATTGAGATGAAATGGTGTTATCCTGAGGAAATAGGGTTGGTAGAAGAATCGGAACCATTAGGAGCACGACCTGTGTGAAGGAGAAACATCAGAAGTGCTATTCTAAACTGGGAGTTCCTGCTCCATTTAATCAGTCCCATGCTGTGTTACAGAAGGTGTGAGTTGACTAAAACACTGAACACCTGTCAAAACACACAGACTGCTGGACTAAACCTGCAGAAATAACAACCATGTGAATACCAGACCAACCCAGACACCCAGCCAAACTTTATGCCACAGCAAATATATATATATTTTTATTGTAGAGAAAGAGAATTCTGTTTGCCTCCACCGAGATTCAATATCTCTGTAGCTCAGTCGGTAGAGTGTTGGGCCTGTAACTCAAAGGTCCCGGGTTCAATTCTAGGTGGGGGCAGGCAAAGTTTTCTCTCTTCATTTATTCAAAATATATATAATCTATCCATAAAAAAAAATACCAACCAGTTGTAAGCCTTTGCACAGTTTCATCCAAAATCCATCCACTACTTGTACATATAAATTGGTTAAAGCAAACTTTGATCTGCATTCTCAGTATAACATGCTCATGACACGCAATTTTGAATACCCCAGGAAACAAGAAAATGACAGAACTTCTAACATGAAGTCAAAAGAAACACTAGTGTCATACCCCTGAACGTACTGAGGCTGTAAGTTGTTAAAATGTATGAATAAAAAACATGACAGCCATTTTTTATATTATACAAAAATATAAGGCCTTGGAGTGCACAAATGGGCCAAAACACATGCATATGTAGATAACATAAAATAGTGTAACAGAAAACAATGATGAGAACAGAATATATATGATATATGTATTGTGGGAGGAAATGTGACATGCTTCAAGAGTAGTTTGTTTATCAATGAGTTCCTTGTTTTTACAATAAAAGTTATAAAATTTTAACAGTGCATCTGTACAAAGGCAGATGAGAGATAAATTAAACAAGCTGAGTAGCTAGCAGGTCCACCACTAGAGGCTTT
>JAQQZZ010110055.1:0-15526 GCA_030265115.1 Mopalia vespertina | reverse complement strand
ATACCTGTATAATGTATAGGTATACTAAGATCATATTCGGACAACTATTGGTCCAGCTAGATCATACCTGTATAATGTTTTGGTATACTAAGATCATAATCGGACAACTATTGGTCCAGCTAGATCATACCTGTATAATGTATAGGTATACTAAGATCATATTCGGACAACTATTGGTCCAGCTAGATCATACCTGTATAATGCTTTGATATACTTAGATCATATTCTAACAACTATTAACAGCTGAATAAACCACCAGCCATCAGGAATAACAATCCTAATACAATTCTATTTTAGGGGGTAATTTAATCTCTGAAATAGAAAAAAATCAGATAACATGTTTAGGACACTTCATCACATGCATTTATTATTTCTGACATACCAGTATGGCCAGGACCATTTTAACATCTGAGGACTGCCTACAACGTCCCCTTTTTAAGAGACTACCATAATCAACAGACTGATAAACAAGTGTTAAATAATAGGCTTGAGAAAATGATAAATACAATGACTAATTCTGATAAATTTACCATCTTACTGCGGTGTTATTAACAAACAGAATCTAATACCATAGGCAGGACTCTGATCTGTTGGCATTTCTTCACTTTTCTTAATACTTTTGGTAAAAAACTTTGTATATTGGTGTGTATTTTCATACCCCAGTGTTTTACTGGTACGACTTCCATCGTTGCTTATTTGTTTGATAGCAGTTTCATACTGTACTCAATGTTATTTCACTTATAGAATGGCTTGCCAGGAACCACCCTAAACAATGACGAGAACAATCATGAGCTAAAACAGATACACTACCACAGAGTGATGTTTTGCTTACTGTATGATCGCCTGAATCAAAACTGAAATTCTGCTGGATTTTCTTAAGGTACGGTCAGTAGCAAAACCTTGCGCATCTGGAATAATTGAATCAATATAACAACTAGGATTCTCCAAAAATAATTTATTTTCTTACAAATATACTAAGTATCAAAGTACAAAACTTACTGCGGGTTTGAAGTAACCACACATTAATAACCAGTAACTTTGTGTTGTCCAGGCATTTTGATTTTTTAAAACTAAACAACAGCACAGGCATGTCCACAGCAACAACTTTCTCACTTGCAGCAAATCTTCATCTTTTTTTTATTCAAAGATTGGTAAACAAACTTAGGAAATTATGGGTTCCCCGCACCCTTTTATAGGAGTTCTCTGGGGTATGGCTTCGCACAGTGAGTCCTATTCCCCAGTGTTCTGGGGATAACAGGCCATGTTTGGCACTGGGTGAATACAAGTGAGATTTGAACTCCACACCTATCACATCACATGACCTGTCTGCTCATCGTCTCTGAGACTGTTCGATAAGCCACTGTATTCCCTCCATCACACCGGACAACGTGTCTACCTCACAGTCATGTGCCTAAATCAACAAAATAAATAACTCTACTTAATGCAATTTCTTAGTCATTTGAATTATGTTCTAATATTCATTTCTATTAATTTGTTAAACTTGAACCTGGGAGCAGTACAACCAACCAGGATGTAAACAACGTTACATATAAACAATATCTCCAAATACAATGGTAGCTTACCTGCCACGGCCTGTCTAATCTGTGTAGTTGTAATCTCTCCACGACCTGAACACACGGCACCCTGGTGTCGAAGCGCTCCGGGACACAGGTCAAGGTTAACACAGGAACGTGGGTGGAAGACCATCTCTCATTCACCATAGCAAACAACTCACTACTGTTCAGATTGTCTGCAATCAAAAAATTTAACATCATAACTATTATTGGACATTTTGTATGTCTGTTGTTATTAGAGACTTATTAAACATACCTGTCTGTGTTCATGATTTCTACAGGCCGAGACAAACAAATTACCTGAGTTTGATGAACCTTCATTTATGATAACATGTTATCAATTATTGAAAGAATCCAGGACAACAGCCAAAGGACCTATTTAATTTGAGTGTTGAAACCATTTGATATGCTGGAGACTCTAGACAATTTACCCATAAATAGGTACCAGTGTTTTATAAATAACTGCATGGACTTCATCTTCTCAACATCTTTAACTATTTTACAATATACAGTTTAACCATGTTATAACACACACATTAGGGGGGATATTAAAAGCCCAAAGTGCGTTACAGCCTTTCCAGGTTATAGAAAGGCCCAAGCTTGCTAAGGCATTACACATGACGTCTATGTACTACACAAGCTGCAAGCTAGACTAGGATTCTACATTGTTAGAAATATTTGTTATGCTAGTTTATTCAAGTATGAACTAATTTATGTAATTTTGAAAAAAAAACAACTGTTTAAAAATATTCTAATTAAAAGCAAAATTTACACAAATATAATTACTGCGCATATCAATAATCAGTGTGAAAAAGAATTCTTAGTCCTGTGCTAGCCATGGTAGAAAGCTTAATACAAAACCTCCTCAAGTTAAATCCTGGAGCTTATGACATATAAAGTATTGGTATTTATCTACAATTCACACCTGTGCTTGGAGTCTCTGTTGCGTCAACCACGTATATAAAAGCATCCAGTGTACGACAAAGGTCTCGGACTGCAGGTGTTAACTCATACCCAGAATCCTCCGGGTCTCTAGCTTCCTCCATCTCTACAATGTTACGCTGTACAAGTCTATTTCTCTGCATTCTGTTATGATTGTGCCTGGCTTCTCTCTCAGTCTTGGTGGAGGAGTAAAGAACAGAGAGGTCAAATGTCAAACCACCCCGCATCACAAGTGTCATTCCAGACCCAACACCTGAAAACAGAACATGGCCATTACCAGTATGTGTAATCTCTATTAACTTTAACATTTAAACAACTAAAAAACTTGGTAACTTTTAAAAAGGTGAAATAAGAACTTCTGCATTGCAGGAAATACACTGTCTGGATAGAAGAGCCTATAAATACACATTAACTTTCTGTATGACTGTGATGGGACATACACTTTCTGAATGGTAGTGTACACATGTTTTCGGCGGACAGATAAACTGTGATCTGACATGTCAAAATACTTATTTCCTCCTTTGAACTGCAATGGCTGGTCACAAAGATTTTTCACATCAGATATGAAATTAGGATGACTAGTAGGGGCTGAGAGAAGCCTGATCTTCGGGTCGATTTATGTTCACAGCTGCACACATCTAACATGATCAAATTTTCATGGAGTAAATATTAACTTTAAAAATGACAGAAATAAAATGCCCACAGGGTAAAGGTACCACCACAGGCAACAAAAGAAAGACAATCTGCTAAATGGTCCCCTGACTCTGATAGCACCAGGGCAACTAGAAACTCCTTCAAACTGCTCGCATTGCATTTGTAACACATTGACTGGCCCATATGGAATTTTTCATAAGCTGTATAGCAGTTATTAATTTGTTATTATATTGTTATGATTATTACCTTCAAATTGTCCTGGAAACATGTTTTTGACCTCAAATAGTCCATTTCCATTTTGAATCATTTTTCGTACAATGCCACTAGTTTTCATTTCTAAACCAGGTCCAAACATGGCTATTTTAGGGGCTTTTCTGGGCCACAATGAGCGTAACATTGTAGAAATATTCAAGAAAACAAGGTTGTCTTTTCTCATCAACTTCCTTAACTTAGGACAGCACTGGACATATCTGGAATGATAATAAAACAATGGTCTACACCAATATACAAAACACAGGAGCATGTAAATCAAGGCACAAAACCAGCTTCAATATACACAAACCTGTAGGTAAAAACTTCATTCCCTTGTCACCCATCCCCAATGATTTACCAGTTCACGATAACATGAAACATCTGTGCATGCCAAAGAAAGTTCTAAAGAAATTATCCTTTTTCACTTTTTTTATTTTCCAAGACAGAAAACATGATAAATTAAGTTTGCTTGGGAAAACCTTAAGTGAAATTGGCGTAATATTTAAACAAGGTTCTTGTTATAAAATTAAATTCCTAGTACAAAGTGTTTGGATCTTACTTTTGTGGTGTAAAAATACAATATCATCATCATAACATCTTATTAAGTAACTCAGGCAAACAGTCGGTATTTATCTCTATTATAAATGCTTTATGACCTTACATTTCTTTATTTGACCAATCGGAATCCACTTCTGTGTATAATCCTGGATTTGTGTTATGGCTTATGACCTCCCAGTTCAACATGTCCTTTTCTAAGAGGTCATGCCAGATAAGGTTATCATTGGTCAGCTCACACCATTCTCTGTTAACACCCGACAACCGACAGAGATCTTTAGCCTCGAGGAAAGAAAATATGTGCAGTTTTACATACACCTGGAAAAATAGAAAAATACAGTAGGATATTCATTTTAATAATACCAATTTAAATTTTATTTTATATGGGATGAGCATACAGTTTCCAGATTGTTATATTAGCTAATACATAACCTTGTCTAATACCTGTGATCATATATTAGGCCTAGTCCTATTAAATAGGCTGTCGACATTCAATATTCATCATTTGGACATTGTTGAGGTACTGTCAATGTCCAAATGATAAATAGCGAACGTCAACGGCATATTTAATAGGACTAGTATTAGGCCCAATGTACTGTATTATTGTTTATCCATAAATGAACCATTTTAACAGACGAAACAGAATTGATAGCCTCATATATAATCAACTTGCTCAACTATATATAATCAAATTATCCAGGAAGCCACATGAAAAAAAGATGAAACCAAATCATTGTTAATGTAGGCCTACCTTACATTTATAAACTAAAAGTCTTTATGCCTACTTATAATTAAATAACCCTATTTAAACCATATTAAATATAGATCCAGGTATCGTCATTATATAGCACATGCTTTACTGAAATATAATTAAATATGGACACCAAAATACTCACAGGTAATGAGTTGAAGGTTGTTTTTGACTGAATCCTATCTGGTTGTTTTAAAATACACACAGGTGTTGAGGGATTTAGATCAATACCATGTCGTGTTTCTTCATTTATTCGGTTTAAATACTGCTGAAAACCACCAGTTACAAAATGTGACAAGTCACCCATGCTGGAATCAACTTTTCCACTCAGTTCTTTCAAATATTCCAACTGAAAAGCAAGATTATTTTTGTCCACGTCCCACTGATTAGAAGATGTTAAATTTGATTGAGTTGAAATCACTGAGCACTTGCACTGGTGTAAATGCGCATTATCTACACTGGCCAAACACCCCAAACCATCACCTGACGTTTGGAATATGTCAGCATGGCCATTCACTCCGTCATAAGTTGGAATCATGGTAATATTCACTTCTTTTCAGAGAGCTACGAAGATTTGGAAAGTTGCTGTAAAATGAAGATTTATCATCAACCGTGTTATTTATATTTCCTTTTTTTCTGACACAGCTCAGCAAATCCATGACAAGACTTCCAGCGTGGCCGGATCCACTGTTTACATTCACGACATAACATCTGACAGAACTCAACTTCCGGCTACCAAAACGAGGCTACAGTCTTTTTCGTTCATGCTGGATTAACGATGGTGAGGGATTTTGACTAAGCATTCAAAATCAGTGAACATCTCGCGTCCCATTTATATATACATGACTACGATATAATAAACACAATGGAAATAAACTGCTAAACATTCCAGAAAGAAAATTTGGTACTAAACTGAAGGATAAGTTAGATTGTAGATCTCTTGTCTTGCAACATTATTTTGGGATTCAGGCACGAAACGTTGTAGTGTTACAACTTCAACGTGTTATACGCCAAACCCGTACTATAACCAAATGCCGACTATATCGGTGTTATAACTTAAACAATTATCCAGACTATAATTATATCACCAAATTTAAAAGGCAAATTTGTGTTCATCATGGGCAGAAAGAGTGAAGGGGAGTTAAATTATTATGTTGTTGTTGAACAGCAAATGGTATAGGCCTAGCCAAAATAGGTGTCGTTTGAGAGAAAGACAATTATATCTAGGCAAGGAACAGTGTGAAGTGGACAATCTGTCACCATGTAATTGAAATACCCTTGAGAACGACATTAAACCCCAATCAATCGAAGTAATTTCCATGTTGTGTTGTTCGAAGATTAACTTTGCAACATCATGGAAACGCTTCACATCATGGTTGTGCTAGACTAGTGTCATTTACTGTTGGAATACATTGTTGTCATATAAGTGAAATACCCTTTAGCATGGTGTAAAACACCAATCAATCAATAAATCCATTGATATGGCCCCATAAAAATTGGGTCACTAAGCATCATGTGATAAGCAGAATGTGAAAGCAAAGTAGCGACGTCGGGCAATTGCAGACGAACTCGATTTCAGGCTTCTAAATAGGTAGATGCAGAGTTCTGTATCTCTAATCGTCTCATATTATGAGTTTGAATGCTCCTAATCGTGTTTTAATTTTAAGTTTTTACACTTACCGACTGTTCCATTAACTACTGTCCAGTTACGTTTTGTATTCTGAATGCTGTGATACATTTTTTATTACAATTGCGTCCTTAAATCGTCCACGTATGACGTTAAACCCCAATCAAACAAACAAACAAACAATTAAATCGTCCACAATCTGCGTTTTAAAAAATGGAACATCACGGTCCAACTTTTTGGTGTCAAGCTGCCATATTCCTAGACTGGCCCCGTCTCCCACAATGCATCCTGCTACAGGAGCTACTGCTGTAGGGCAATTACATGATTAGAAGCCTTCAAACTCACTAGCTACTAAACAGGTGATGAAAGCTTTAGTTGGTGCATAATCATTTCCAATTAAACGGCTTAATGTGGCATGAATGTTTAAAACTGAACAGGCCTGATGATACCATTATGGCTTACGATCGAAATTTGTCAGAACGAAAAGCCGCCTATTAAAAAAACAAGTGTGTTTCTTTTATGTATTGTTATTTTATTTAGAAACTGCCTGGTTAAATCTGCGAGATTCTTTCGAAGTATTTTTGAAATGGAGTGATCACATCAAGAGTATAGCTTGACCTAAATCATTCATAATTTACCTTGCGCAGTTCAATGAGACAATGACAACTTGGACTACCTACAACAAATAAGAACATATAAATCAAACTAAAACGCTTGCTGTCGAGACTCCTTATTTGGTAACCCTGCCGGATTTATGCACATGCTTGTAATGTTGCCCGGCAGCGTGTTATACAATCATACATGCATGCCTGTTAATTCAGCAAGGTGAAGTGATGCGGGATTTGAATGTTTACAGGTTCTAGGTATTACCTAGTCCACATAATTCGGCTCTGTATATTTTTTACCTTCTGCAGGCCTGTGCTGTAATCTTTTCCGACAGAACCTTAAAATTGGTCCTCTCAAATTTTGTGAGATAACCTAACATTTGCATTTGCCACTGCTTTGCTGATTTTTTATCTACGTAAATGTGCATTTATTGAAAATAAAGGAAAAAAGCTTTATAATACAAAATAAATTGATCGGATTGACAATATTTGTTAAATCAGTACCAAATTGAAATTTAGACAAGTGCTGTAAACAATTTGGGAAACCTATAAATCGTTCCTCCTAAAATAAGTTCGCATAACCATGGGAAGACCCTGTTTGGTCCGTTCTCCCCAACAGCACAGGCCGGCATCGGACATTCATCCTAATACAGAATCAGAATTCAATAACGACCTGAATGTGACATTTTGCTCCAAGTCGTAAACATGTCCTATATTAAGTCGTTACAGCTAAAATGTTAATTATACGTCAAGGAAAACAGTAACGGTCATAAATAATTCCAGAAGACTGAATCGCAGATCTGCTAACATGATTTGTTAATTCTGACAAGACAACAACTATGTTAGAGTGCACATTCTCTTCTTGAAGTGTATTTGAAAAGATGACAGTTTAGCGTGGGCTGCATTGACCTTTTGACTATGTACAAGCTTGGCTACAAAAAATAACAATAAAATGACCTGATATTTTCAGTTTTGATGGGTCGGTAGGGTAACTGAAAACACAGGTAATTTTAAGTATGGCCTCGCTTAACATGATACAGTTGGACACCAGTAGAGACTGGGTTGATGGAATTTTATTCCCAATAACTGCTGACATAAAGCCAACCAGTTAGGATGCTTCCTGTGAGAATGCACCATAATATACAGATTGATTGATAAATTTATAAATTGTTTCCCCCATGATTCTGTGTTTCAGACCAAGGGTACATCCAGCTTTGGTAAGAGGAACAAGAAGACCCACACGCACTGCCGGCGTTGTGGGCGACGTTCCTTTCACATTCAGAAGAAAGTCTGTTCCTCATGTGGCTACCCAAGTCCAAGACTGAGGCATTGTAAGCTATATACTTATCCATTTACTGGAATTTACTATCAGGAATTGAGCCTGCAGTATTTGAAGGGAACTTTCTGTTGTAATGCGCTTTCAAATCTGAGATGCAGCATGTATCTAATCAGTTTGGGGGCCTTTGTATAGCTTTTTGTGATTGCTCGGTCTAATAATCTTTGTTGCCAATGATTTTGAGGGTTGTTTCCTTTGTCCATTCAGCACACTGTCGTATGAGTGTAAGAATCTTATGTATAGCTTATAATCCCAGGGTTGGTGGTTGGAGGGAGCTTCATGTTGCCCTGGTGCTCTCAGCTAGAGGGGAACAGGAAGCCTATCTGTTTGTGGTCTTTGTATTGCGTACTACTGTATTTGTCCAGTGATGTCTTTGTTTGTTGCCAGTGGTGTCGACGGTGGTTTCTTTCACCCATTGGGCTGGCAGGTCGTCATAAAGTGAAATACCCTTGAGTACAACGTTAAACCCCAATCAAACCAACAAAATCAAATATAATCCCAGACCCCAGGGGTTCATAGACATCCAAATATTGAGTTTTTTACTGCCCAACTAATTATTTTTATCATTAGAAATGTTAAAAAAGCTGAAAGGTCCTTTATATATGGAGGCAAGTGCATGCACAACTAAAAACTGCTGTTATGTTTGTTTTAATAGCTTGATCTACTGTAGATTGTTGTTAATTTAAATGAAAACAAATTTCAGATAACTGGAGTATCAAGGCCAAGAGGAGGAAGACCACTGGCACAGGTAGAATGAGGCACCTTAAGGTTGTCTTCAGAAGATTCAGGTGAGAATACAATAGTTTGTTTCTATATGTTCTAGGTCTGGGCCAGTGGCTCAGTTGATGCTTTCACTTTAAATACAGCTAGATCAAACACAGATTTTATGACATGCCAACACAACTTGAAATCGTCTACATTTACATTTTCTGGATCAGCCAGGGCTCCATATTTACCACAGAATTTCATTAACTGTTTAAGTGATGGTCTTTTTTCTCTACAAACTTTTCAAACAAGCATTAAAAGGTGATTATATCACTACAGTGAAAATATCTTTTAAAATGAGCCTTTAGAGAGGGACCTGCTAGCTACTTAGCTTGTTATATATTCAAGGAAGGATTAAGAGCCTGATGAGCAGAAACAAAATTCATGAATAAACTTCAAACTTGATATGCAGTTTTCTCCTTTTAAGATGATGGATGGTATTGCATTTCACCAAATTCTGTTAAACGAAATGGCCGTGATTACATAATTTTTTCATATTTATGTCTGTAGGTGGAGTATCAATTCACAGATTAACTTTAAACTTTGAAGTTAGCTTCCTGCCTTTAAGACAATGGATAGGATTGAATTTCATCAAGTTCTGTAAAACAAGATGGCCGCCATTGCATTATTTTTCAATATTCATTACTGTATATGTTGTGAACACTATAACTCTGAAACAAATTCTTGAATTTACATGAAACTTGAAATATAGTCGACAGATGGGATTGAATTTAATCATAATCCGTAAAACAAAATGGCTGCCAATGCATCATTTTACAATATTCATGTCTGTGTGTTCAGAACTTGATAATTTTGAGATCAAATTCACAGATTAACCCGAAACCTGGAAGTTAGCTCCCTTCTAATAAGACATAGGATAGGATTGTATTTCATCAAATTGCTCAAAGCAATAATGGGATCTCATTTTTCCAAATTCTGTAAAACAAAATGGCAGCAAGGACTATCACTCCAATTCAGATATTAACATCAGACTTTGTTTTTTCTGTTAATACCATAGATGTGGTTGTACTACACTAGGTTTCACAACAAATATGGTGATAAACACCATAACTTTTACTCATTGGCTCTTTGAAGAAAAGTAGTTCTTAAACAAAAGTAAGAAAAGGTGATTTGACATGGATTAGGAGCATATTTTTTTTAAAAAAGCAGCTAGTGGTGGACAGGCTAGCTACTCGGCTTGTTTTGTTTTTCATATGCACCCATAAATGATGTATGTATTGGATATTTTGTTTCAGAAATGGATTCCGTGAAGGCACAGTGGCCAAGCCACGAAAGAGGGTTGCTGCTGCTCCAAGTTCTACCGTTGCTACAAAATAACTTTTCTGTTTTCTTAACCTATGTCAAAGAGTAAAGATGGTCGTTCCCAGAGTGAATCTTGTGTTGATGTTCTTATTCTTTTCTTTGGCTTGTGGTAACTTAAAAATCGAAATTAGGAAAAAGGAAGTATAGTAAGTTGTCAAAAAGTTATGTGTTGAAAGCAACAATATGAAACCATCTACTCTCAAACATACAATCCACCTGATTTTTTGTAGTAACGAATGTTCAAGGGTGTGCTATCTGGAAAGCACAAGGTTTACATTAAGTCAATATTTTCCTAGCGCTTTACGATGTGAAAATGTGCCATATGTTTTCATAGTCTGATTTGCCTTCTTATTAAATTGAGATTGAATGATTGATTGGTGTTTACGCTGTGCTTAAGGGTATTTCGCTTATATGACGGCGGTGTATTCCAACATTTATTGACACTAGCACAACCAAGACGTGAAGCATTTCAATAATGTTGGAAAGTTAATTAAATTGAGAATATGAAACTATCTGTATCATCAGTGGCTTGGTTAGTACCGGCTACGTTCGACTGACCTAATTTTCTGGATTTGTTTAAAGAAAATTCTCTGATGGACAAAAATAGAAGGAACCCACTCTGTTAATATATTTATTTGGAGTAGTTTCAAAGCTTCAAGACAATTTACACGTTTTTATACATAAAAACCATGATCATCTCCCCATGTATTTGACCGTATTCATTATGTTGTGGAAGAGATCTTCATGGTTTTTATGTGTAAAGAGGTAATTATCTCCCTTGCCCAGCTCTGCTTACCTGGAGTATTTTGTACACCTGATTTATGTCCATTAAAATTTTCTAGAAATTTAAATTCTATCCTATGGTCTATTACATTAATACTCATAATGGTAAGAATTTACTCCAAAAAAGAAATGTTTTACACATAAATGTCTGCTAGGGTAGACTGATGTGGCTTCGCAGCGCGGGGGTGGTTTTTACGAGGTTCACTCCCGGTTTTCCACCGTAATTAGACCAGGAACTGTGTGAAGTGGACAATTCGTACTCCTATAAGTGAAATACCCTTTAATAGTATGACATTAAATCCAAATGAAACAAACAATTTCGCTTTAGGCTTACTGTTTTGCCTAATGGAATATATCGCAGCAGAGGTGTATAGTTTTGGTCAAACTTGGCGCCATGAATCTGAGGAAACCAGTATTCAAACCATATTGTACTCTGTCCACATTATTGGTGAATAAATAACGGACATCCAGCAAGTGTTACATAAGCAATAAACAAGCTAGATTTGTTTCCCCCCTCTAAGCTATTCCGGAGATGTTCCAAACAAATATTGATCGAGAAATTACTAGCTAACCGGAAAATTCAAATGTTGACCGAAGGAGTGGTCGATTGAAAATGTTAGATTTGTGTGCTACGCTATACTTACGGTTATTTCATTCCCGATGGCGTGGATGCTCAATGGACAAAGACAATCCTTAGATCATACCATGACTCCACAAACGTATCCAGTGTTGCCACTAACCTAAGAGCAGCACGAGGCACCCACCCAACCGCACTCTCGATTGGTATACAAAGTACTACAGATGCAACTTTATTTGACTAATTTGTTTAAGTTTTGTATCTGTACGTCATTTGTCGCCAACACTACAGCTGGAGAACAAAACCATTCTGAATTCACAAATTTGGAATTTATGAGCTCGTCGAAATTTGACGGAATTACACAGAAAGAAAAGTTATTGCCCTTTAATAGATGGGTGTTTTTAGTATTCACTCACAGGATATATGTGAGTAATATGGCCAGCTAGAACTCTTACTCCACCACTGATTACACATGATACAGGCTCCATACATCCTCGATAACTGTCATGCCATAACAAGTGACAATACTTAGTTTGCGGTTGTTCCAAACTTGTTAATCCCTTGTCATTAGTCGCCGACAGTCAATTCGCGTCACGAGCTTTCTGCACACGGGACGATTTTGTTTGCTTGAACTAATTCTTAATCAAGTAATCGTCATTATTTCGGACGGAGTGTATGGAGGGAGCTTTTTCTTGCCCTGCTCTCCGCCATCGGGGGCAACATGAAGCCGATCTCTTTGTGTTGTCTTCGTATTTCGTCTTGTTATTGTCCTGTTTTTGTCTTGTTTTGTGTTAATTTGTTGCCCGGGGTGTCTGGTGGGTTCCTTCAAACAGTGAACTAGCACGTCATATAAGCGAAACAACCTAAGGTATGGTATTAAAACCTAATCAAGGAAACAATCAATATATCGGCGTAGTTGTACATGGAGCAAATTTCGGTCACCGCTATGAAGGACATTTCAAATTTGTGGCCAACATCAATGGACTTGATCTGTCCAGTCAACGGTTTCGTAAAGAACGGTTCACATTCAACAATGTTTTCGTGTAATTAGTATGTTAATGTTCAACGAATTGCTAGGTCCTCTGATGTAGAAACCTCGCTAATTAAAGTAGCTTTAACATTTGTTAATATAGAGTTAAACAATAATAGGACACGAGCGAAATACTGTTATTACTTTCCTCGTTATTGTGAAACAGATAGAAACCGCTGCATTAACCATCGTAAGCTCTTAGGGGTGAACTATGAGTTGAGCAGGCTTAAAATTATACTCTGTAATTTTGGGATACTGCCCTCTTATAAAAGTATCCCAACACTAGCAGCAAACAAAGACCAGATGGTACCAAGGCAGATCAAAGTGCAAAAGGAAACTCACATGCCCAGTTGTCGTGAGGGTAAAAAATGTCATGGGAAGGTCGCCAAAGTGTTTCAAAATCACTAACACAATTATTATGGGGCTCATTCCTTCGTGTAAGTCCTAAGTCAATAGAAACCCACGGTGGAGGATGGAAATTGGTCCTCTCAAAACAAATATAAGATTTTTCTCTTATTTGTTTTGGCCACCATAGCCAAAATCATCTAAATCATATTTTCTTTCCTCACGTTGAAATACAGTTTTATTTGATCTTCACACCCGATTTGACCTGTTCAAGTTATCTCCCTTTGCGAAATAAAATTGAAAACCGTCAGAGAAGATATTTTGTCCTGGTGTTAAGTGCATCTAAAAAAATCAGAGAAAAATCAGATATATGTTTTAAAGACCGGCGATATTGGCGGATCGATTTCTATCCTTCGTCTTGTGTTTCTACTGACGGAACAGAAATTAAATGTTGGACTACAAAGACGAAGAAATAAGCCCTATATATTGTGCTACAAAATCACCCGCTTTATAGATATTTTCTCAATTCATTCGAGTTCTATTAGTTTGAAGGTCAAATGATTAGTTTGAAGGTCAAGTGGAAGTTTAGAGGCTCAGATTAAGGGAAGGTTGTTTTTTTTTTTTTGCTAGGAATCGCTGTCCTGGCATAGATTTGTATAAAAACATGTATTCGTGGTCATGTAGGTTTGTCATGCATGCAATGCCATTAGGCCATTGTGAGTTTCCATGGCCTCTAACTTAATACACACATCTTTTTATTCGAGTTTATATTGTGAACCGTTGCTAGAAAATAGCGACATGAACACAAACAAACAATAGTATAGTAAGGGTATACCTGTATATCATGTACTTAAATCTATATGTACCATGTATTGTAGGCCTACTTGCGAGAAGACAACCACCTGTGTGAACAAAAGAGTGTAATTTGTTGTTCTGAGCAATGCGAGTAGTTGTCAGGTGGCTAATTAACGTCCCATAATATCCCAATTACATACGATAAATACTTGGCCGCGGCCTTTCTGGGCTCTATGCCTTGTGTTTAACATACAATCTACTTAAATTACCACAGGGCTTTGTTAAACTGCATGACTTGAAGCACAACGGAGTGCAGGTCAACATATTGTTATAGAGACAGTCTTGGCTTAATTTCCACTACCATTTGAACATAGTGACAAGATTCTGATTAAATCTATTTGGGTTTATGAGGCCCAAAATGAACCTAGAAGTTGGAATAGGAGATATCTAGCCCTGTTTGTGTCGCTAAGACTAAGGGCATTAAAGTAGAACGTTATGATTTACGCAAAGATATAACCATCCTCGTAAGGCCGACTCTGGTGTTATTAGAATGATGAGAACGACAATATGACTTTAGACTGCGCGAGGAACATGATTCACGTACCCTACACACCCGATTAACAGAGGTCTGCTTTTAACAGGAACTGATAAATGTATGTGATTAGGGAATTCTTCTCTGTCTAGATGTTAGAATTGGTATTGATTATATAAACATTGAAGTATGGAAATCATATCAGCTGAGTGTTGCTCGATAAGTACTTTGTCAGGAGATTTTACCGTTATGGTAAGGTTGGATTAAAACTGACCAGTAATTTATGCATGTAACGGTATGGAAACTATGGAAAGGAACACAATGGTAGCAAACGTTTTCCAATTTGAATAAACTGGGTGATAAAGACCGTTATATATTAAATTATATGAGATTTGTCAGTGACGATGGAGGGGCCAGCTAAGTTTCTTTATCAACAAATAAATCAGCACGGAGATGTTCTGCGCGATCTGATGGTAATAAACAACGGCTTTCTGACTCTATTGGTCAAAGAGGGTATACTGAATGTCGACGATTGTTTCCAAATAGAGGTATGCTGGAGTTTTATATATCTTTAATAATATCGGCAATGAATTAAGCATAACGTTTATGGCACAAGAACGAACTATCCAACTCTATGTTGGGCTCTATTTCTTTTAATGGTATATATACTGTCCTTTAGATATTGAATATTTTCTTTAAGCCCAAACTATGACGTCAATACTAATGGATTAGTCAACAAAGATTTCAGGATGCCAACATTCTCAACAAAACTTCGCTCCATGCTGACAATCAGAGAACTCGATCGAGTAAGATTGTATATGACAGGCTTGCAAACAAACAGAAAAAAATGTCACTTTCACACATATAACCTATCGAACATTTTGCTTTTAACAAAATCAATATATATTTCTAAAAGCAATCACACTGGCACAGGGATGTAGATTAATTAAAATCGATGAATCATCTTATGATAACTCCCAGAGAGAAGTTTCTTAATAAACCGTAATCTCGAGTTGTGTTATGGGTAACCTATAGACATCTCGAGAAGGTAATGACCATGAATATGGTGTATAAAATATT
>JAQQZZ010110044.1:0-15526 GCA_030265115.1 Mopalia vespertina | reverse complement strand
AGACACACTCTCCTTGTATATGACATGATTGGATGATTGAAGAATGAAGGACTTACATGCTGTAATAACTGTCAGTACCCAGTATAGACACACTCTCCTTGTATATGACATGATTGGATGATTGAAGAATGAAGGACTTACATGCTGTAATAACTGTCAGTACCCAGTATAGACACACTCTCCTTGTATATGACATGATTGGATGATTGAAGAATGAAGGACTTACATGCTGTAATAACTGTCAGTATCCAGTATAGACACACTCTCTTTGTATATGACATGATTGAATGATTGAAGAATGAAAGACTTACATGCTGTAATAACTGTCAGTACCCAGTATAGACACACTCTCCTTGTATATGACATCATTATATCCCCAGTGCCTAGGTTTATAATGTCTGTCTCAATGCACGCCCGTGAGATTTACCAATCTACAGCAGTTCTTTGTTTGGGACACAGTAGAAACCAATTTTATATGTTTTTAAAAGTTTGTCTCCAAAGTCAAGCAAACATGTGCAATGTTGTATTATAAGAGACATCAAACCATTAACTGCAGTTCAATAGTTCGTACATATATCAATCCCATTTCGCTTCAACTATCCTCCACATTCTATATAGATTTTCCTATAGGATGTTCGCTTTGTGGTGTTAAGTCGAACCAAACTGACAAGTTTGTATCTATAACTCTGGGATTGTCTCCAAGTCAACCACACATCACGTGACGCGTCAGTATCTTGGATAACAAAGGATGTTTCAAGACGTCTTCTATTTCACTCTATCATTCAGTTGGCATTAAATTTTAAATTTTTGAAAACGCGTATACAGTGGACTATTGTCATTTCTAAAGAGAAACAGGTTATTTGGCAGCAGTTCAGATAATGGGGATAATCCTGTTGACATTAAATGTATCGCTAGGTATTATAGCTATTCTCTGGTAGCTACTTCTATTGATTTGTCTGTATGTGCTCTTTAGTGTTTCGTCCAACCTGTGTTCTGTTTGACTGCAGGGGAACTGGAGAAAGAAGTCACATTGGGAGCGATTAAGGGGGATTAAATCTGGGATATAGTATTATATCTATGCAATATCCCGATTAAATCGAATCGCCATCAGAGAAGACTACTTTCGTGTTTACCTATTCTTCTCATACTTAAACTTGGTTCATGTGCTGAAGCATTTAGCTGCGAATTCATATTCTATTTATAGCTAATAGTTTAATAATACGTGCTACAGTAAACATCACCTCATGTCAAACAGCAGGTCCATGATATAAACAGTTGCACTTTCCCCTACATACTGCATTTGATAGGCCAATCCGTTCATGGTTTACACAAGTACAGGGCGGATCCTTGTCTCAATCTTTAGAAATTGCTGATCATTTTGAACTTAACACACGTCTTTATTTGACCATCACCTGAACTATAACTGACGAGTACATGAGAAATCAAGTACGCAAGGGTCAAGGGGGCACTAGGCCCCAGAAGCTCTGCGATTGATGAGCCCAGAGGTGCAATCTCCACTTATTTTAGCAATGGAGTTTGGTCATTCATTTTGATTAGATCGATTTTAATCTGCACTTTTAAAGAAGAAAAAAGACAAAAGCGACAACACTTTAGAAATAGTTTGTATTTACACCTGTAGTCCATTTAAGATTTTAATTTTATAACGGCCCAGTACGAATACTGTACATAGGATTCAAACAAAATGTCTCAAGATGAATTCATAGAGAATATAGAAACACTGTTCCATTTCAATGAGAATCACATCTATTCGATTCATTTAATTGACTTAAGAAGGGTCCAACACATTTGAAAAAAAAATTGAAAAAAATAATGTTGACACATTTATACAGTAGCGACTTCCCTTATTAGCGGTACAATGAATAGCCATCGGCCTTATATAGCCGATGCCGTATATATCTGGTCGTCAGTAGTTTCCAACTCATAATCGGTCCAGTAATCTATAACATTGTTTTCATTTTGTACAGGGCCTAAATGAACTTAATTTATGATCTTAAAAATATTGAATATATTGATTGATTGAGGCTCGAACGGGAATGGGCTCAAACACGAAGTAGAAAAACCTAGAGTTGTGTATCTCTAATAGTCTATCATACAATGTAGCCTTACTTCGAGATACAGAGTTAGAGTGAACATAACTATGTAATTTCCAGTTTTTTTTCACTTAACAGCTATCATGGGTGCTAGTAATAGTGTCCAATACTATTTGATATACTGAACTTTCTTACACATTTGACATACCCACAGAGACTTGAAATCTCCCGTTAGACTTCTAAAAGATACGGAAATATGGTTCAAGTATCTGTTGCCAACAGGCCATTTGTCTCTCTTCCATCCTGACTGAAGACTTGACATTTGTCTCTCTTCCATCCGGACTGCAGACTTGACATTTGTCTCTCTTCCATCCTGACTGCAGACTTGACATTTGTCTCTCTTCCATCCTGACTGCAGACTTGACATTTGTTTCTCTTCCATCCTGACTGCAGACTTGACATTTGTCTCTCTTCCATCCTGACTGAAGACTTGACATTTGTCTCTCTTCCATCCTGACTGAAGACTTGACATTTGTCTCTCTTCCATCCTGACTGCAGACTTGACATTTGTCTCTCTTCCATCCTGGCTGCAGACTTGATATTTTTCTCTCTTCCATCCTGACTGCAGATTTGACATTTGTCTCTCTTCCATCCTGACTGCAGACTTGACATTTGTCTCTCTTCCATCCTGACTGCAGACTTCACATTTGTCTCTCTTCCATCCTGACTGCAGACGTGAAATCTAAGAAGTATAGGGACAGTAACTTCAACCTTTTATGCATGTATACCTAATAAATGGATACAGAGTTTATTCGATTGGTATATTAAACTGTTTAGTCGATTTTATTGAAAAGTTGAGCGCTATACATCGAGATCGGAAATGAGCAATTACAAAGTTCGCGGCGGTTAAACTGTACCACTCACGCAATTCTGTATTTGTTACGCGACAAGCGACATAATGAACCATTCCAATCTGTCAATAGTTCAAGTTCCATGTAGGATTTTATGTCTCTTATAACATAAAGATGTACAGTCTAAAAAAAATAAGTGTATTAATCGATTTAAAACGGCACCATAAGTGTTTCAGGGCGAACATTCACCGGTGAACATAGACACGTATACTGGGTAAACTATGAATTTCAGTGAATAAGCACATTGTTCGTTTTCGAGACGCCTGCACTCATACGACATAGTGCATTATTTGTAAGGAATTGAAGCCTTAATTCATTGATTTAGTAAAACGATTATCCTCGGTAAGTGACATGTCGATCTCTGGACAGACAGTACTCCATTATTGACTTTACCATTCCTGCACAATTAGGATTTGGTTAAGTAGTTCATATTGCCGACTGCTGTAATTTGGGATCATAACTGATACTATGTCGATGTGGATTTAACACATGTAAGTGATGTGTTGAAGACACCGTTCTCTATTGGTTAACTTTACAGAATTGATTGCACTGTATAAAAAGAGGCCAATATCCAACCAATATATTTCTAATTACACCACTCCCTTATGTATACCGTCACTCTGTTTGTGTTACCATCATCGGGTAACACAAACTGTTTTCAGCAGTTCAAATCAATACAAAATTTCAATCGACAGTTTTCATTCTTTAGAAAGATATGACTTAAGGAAGAGAAGCAGGCAAACCAATTATGTGTTAGGTGATAGTTTTGTTACATGATTAACAACAATTTTATTAGAAATCTAATATAATTAAAACAACAGACTTGGAAACAATACAAAGAAGTCTGCACCAGTCTGATTACTTCTTAGAAATACACACAACCTAAACTTATTTATGCAGGTCTAGTTCTTTACTGGCTTTGAAACCATACATCATTTAATAATGGGTTTGATCAGTCGAAAGAGTTTTTTAAAATAGTATGCAGTCTCACACTGGTATTGACACCGTATAATTCAATAGCATATATGGCAGATTCAATATGGCAAGCAAATGTTGAAAATCTGTACAAATGCTAAATATTTCAGAATTTGGAATCATTAATGAGTGTGATTAAAATGCTGACAGTTTCATCAATATAATCTACATTGCAGCCTGGACATGAAATTCATAAACTACAGTACTTCGATAACCTTTTGGTCTCTCAGTATTTGAAAGAATTCAAGACTAGATTTTTTACTGTGGTGATCTGCCAATTTGTTTGAATAATGCTGGCTAAGCCATCAGTCGTTTTAGTTTTTTACAAGTTATTTTAACCAAAATATCCCCATGTTTATAAAGATATATGGAAAAGTCAACCAGATTATCGGGGTGTCCGAAAGGGCATTAAGATTTTTTGGGGAACGGAATGTGGGATGATTCTTCTGATAAATTTATATGATTGGAATAACCGTCCCACGGTAGAAATTGACTTATTTTGTTTAGCTTATAACTTATAGTGGCAGGATCAGATAAAATTTTATGAGAACGAGATATTAACGGACTTACCCAAGACACTTTTCTACACCATGGGTTAATTGTCCATAGTGTGTTGATTTTCTATATATGTAGTAATAGTATTACAGTTCAATATGTTAGAATATCCAGAAAGTGGACTGAGTAATTCAATTCTTTTCTGGTCAATTTGAAATGGGAATAGAACCCATTGAGGTTTTTAACATATCCAAGTGTTCTGGCTTGGCAACCCTAATGTATCGGCAATAAAACGTATGTAAACTTAATTGTTCCATCAAGAAGAATCACCTTTTCTGCCTCAATTATACGGGGAGTTAACATGTATACTGAGGAATACGTGGTTTTGTCCCGTTGTGTTAACATTGATTTTATCTTTCCTTGCGTTAATTTTGTCACATTACTTGCCTCTTGCAAATAAGTTGGTGTAATGTTGGAATTACAGCTATGAAGCAAACGAGAATAAACAGCATGAAACCAAACGATCCACAAGGCTGATACAGGAGAGGGTTTGTGATATCTCGTTTTCAACTGCCGACCACCAGGCGTCCCATTGTATGCTTCCAGGGAGTGGCATTTTATATTGCAATACTTGTCACCATGTGTTAAGAGATGAAAGTTGCGTTCACGCTGGTTAGAGGTCACATTTCCTATAGAATATAGTTTTGTTTAGCTTAGTTTATTGATAAAAGGCTCTTAGCTACCTCTTTTACATAGAGTGACTAGTATATAAAATCAATAGAACATTTCAATCGACAGTTTCTTAACAAAGATATGACGTAAGGAAGAGAAGCAGGTAAACCAATAATGTCTTAGGTGATAGTTTTGTTACATGATTAATATATTCTTACATTATGGCATTAACCGACATTAGGGCGCGATAAACTTTTCTAGTTTCTCGTCTTTTTAGCAATATTGGTTTAAATAATCTTGTAAATAAAAAACCAAATCTTGTATTAGAAATCTGACGTAGGGATAATTTTATAACGATATCAAACTGCCCTTTTTGTTTGTTATAATTGCGTGATGTCCCGAAACAACTCTTATCAGTACCATTCATGATTTGTTTGAAACTCTAGTCTTGTGCTATCCCGTATCTGAATTTTGAGACGTTCGTGGGGAATTACAGACACATATTATCCTCATTCTGTCACCTTTTGTATTAGATATAAGCTATTAGGTTTCAAAAGTTTAACGAATTGTACACTGTGACGCCTTGTTAAATTAGTGACAGCAGCGAAAACTAATAATCTGGGCGTGGTACCATATCCCCACCCCCGGGCACTCTTGGCACAGTCCAATTAAACACCCTTCAATGTGTCAAAAATCCCTACCTATTTGTTATATTCACCTGTTGGATATGACCTTCACTTGACCTCTGAGTGACCAACACTCACCACAGACGATTTGCATCTGTCCATATGCTTATACACAGTTAGAACTCAAGAAGAACGACATTCAACTCGCCTAAACGTTTAACTTGTTATCAGGTCAGTGACGTCCATACCCGGGCTTAAACTATAAAGAAGAATCGCACGCAACAAACCTACATTAATTTGCTTAAGGTATAATGTTTTGCGAGGTTATCACCTGCTTATACGTTTAGCAATCTGTATCGCCAGAATGATTTTAACAAAATACATTTTTTTTGGTCTGAAAGCGATCAAACAGTCTTTGATGAAGACGATGTCGATAAAACAGGAATGATGGAACGATTTAATTAAAGATATTTGTGTATAGTTGATTCGTTCCCCAGACCCGTTTTAACCTGAACAATTTTCTGAACTAGAATCTGTTCAAACTAAATAAAGAAAATAATGTTAATATTCACTTTCTAAAAGAATGAAGAATGTCAGCAATGATAATCACTTCCTCCAAATTAATTACAAACCGAGGAAACGGTTCATATTAGTATATGTAATCACGGCATTTACACACGTGACATCGTTGGTAGCTCGGGGAGGAAATTGGCACCTTGAAAAAGTGGTTTTGTGACACTTGAACTGCTCTAAACGACACCGAAAAGTATGTCTCTTCGTTTTGTTGCTCGTGGAAATCCAAAGTAAATACACTTTTGGTAAAAAGTAAGATTGAACTTTAACTAATACATGTATATCGCATGTTAACTGGTTTGATAATGTTCAATTTCAATGGGACACGATAAATAACTTTGTAGGATTTGTTCACCAATCTTATTTGACCTCCAAAATTTTACGACTGACATGCTAAAAATATAAACATCTTATCTCTGTTATTTATTAAATTGTATTATAAATATTTTGATTACTCAGATTGAAGGAATTGAATGTTGTGCTTGACTGTGGGTGTCACTCGTATATAATCTACATCTAAATCTGTTCTACTTTCACTTTATCTTAAAGACTGTCTGAAAATATTTTTTTCTCTATTTGTAAAAAGAGATTTATCGTCATAATCCGAGCGTCAGTTTGTTCGGTCAGCCGTATAATTCAGATCCCATGTCTAAGATAATACCGTGTAATTTATCCTGATCGAGGACTAGACAGAACTTTTAGGCCTTTTTAACCATAACATGATCATGTTCGCCGAGTATTAATTTCTGAGACATTTTCTTAATTGTAGTCAGACAGTTATTAATAAAGCTAACAGTGTTTGCGACTGTATTGGTCATATTACCTGGGCAATAATCTCACTAATGAGACTACATGCGTATTGTTATTTAAAAGATAAAAAAAACATTTGCATAACGATTTATTTCAACCAATAAAACCTACTTCTATTTCTTCGCTTCCTCTTCACTAAAAGAATTCACAAATCGTTACACATCTATACACTTTACCGATGTACAGGGAATTTACGGGTGAATTGGAAAATATACTTGTCTTCTGTTAGGTGTGTTGATTATAAACATGTTTTGTCTTTCCATACGTACATTTTATCGTTTTATTTGTGATGTTGTTTATTTCAGGGCTGCGATGCAATGTAGAAATCACAGGTGAGATATAAAACAAATTTAACAACCTGAATCCAAACGAGAACCCCCGTAGTGATGTAAGAATGGGTTTGATATACTTGTGGTTTCAACTGCCAATCCCCAGGCGTCCCACGGTAGGCAGTGGCTTCCTCTTAGTGTCATTTGTTGTTATACTTATTCTATAACAGAATAGAATTAAACTGACCAAATGTGTCGAGATGAGGGTGACGTCATATCCACGGGGGATCGATGCCAGATTACGTATAAACACAGTGGAATTCAGATAGTCATTCAGAAAGGACAGTTCTGTCTAAAAGAAACAGTCAAAATGATTTTCCAGAAGTTGTTTCGTAACAAAGGTAAGGTCTTCATATAGATAACGGTATATTATAAGATTTGTAGTTAAATCTTGTACACATATTTATCACGTCAGATACAAGGTAACATATGCTATAACTTTAATGTCCAACAATGTGTTTTATAAAAATATGATTATTTTCTCTTTCCACAGGAAAACAAATAAAGAAACACACGTTACTGTTCCATTTACCACTTCAAATCACACAAGGCCATTTTTCCCAGACAACTCTTCCCAACAGGACATTTACTTACCCTGGAACCCAATGTTGTATCATGGCCACAAATGCCCTGTTAACATTCCAACAAATTCATCCTCACGATTGGACAAGAACTATTTTGGACGAAGTGATTACTATCGGTGACAAGCTTCATTCCGATTGGATAACACTCACCGGAAGAAGTCAATCTAAAGATAAGAGGATTGCAGTCGAGGAACTTCCTACACCTTTCCTGTCACGTGGACAATGTTTCAAAATATGTTTAGGGAAAATACATTTTGGAACTTTAGATATGACGAACCAAACAGCAGATGAGTTTAAATTGAAAACATTTGAGGAGGCTTTAGAATATTGCCTGTCTAAACGGTTTAATGGGGCACTACTCACCATACAAGACAAGACCATGGCACTAGTCTACAAGAAAGGATTTCTCTACCTCTTTGATTCTCACGGTTATGATAGTTTGGGGAAACCGGAGAGAAATGGACGGGCAATACTCGCCAAATTTGTCAATATACGGCATTTTATGTTTTATATCAAACACCGTGAAAAGCCATCAGCCCATTTTAATCTGGTACCAGTAAATATCAAACATCAAAAATGAAGACCTCCATACATAACTTATATTTATTAAATTATTCTTGTTTTATATGATTGGCACTTGTTTCCAGATGCACAGGTTTTATTGATTTGTTTATTTTTTTTTATTATTGAAATGCGATTCTTTGGCGTATGCTTCTTGAATCTTGAAATTCACGCTTGAAGAAAATAAATGTTGTTATATATACTCTCTGTGTTCATTTTGTCTTGAACCTACGAGTGACAAACAGTTTGGTTGATAAATAATTTTCCGGCCAGTTTCCTGAACTGTTACTGTCTTGAATGTTATTGAGAGGCGACAGCATTGACAGGCCATCATTTCGATGTCAAATCAGGAGCCAAGCAAGTTTATGTAGTTAAGTAACACATTAGCAAAGAACGAGCCTTCCTCAGACTGTGTCAGGATTGCCACTGGTGGTGGGTATGTGGTATCATGCCCATATTAACAGTTTTTCCTGCTGTGACCGATATAACAAGATGTCACAGCCCGCCATTTACTTAAGTCATAATGGAATTGAGCATATATCAAAGAGTTAATGGTGTCATAATGATGATAGAATGTATCTGTTACTCAAAGACTTTTTGGTGACATAATGGGGATACATAATCGGTGTCTGATACTCTGATGGGTGATAAGCGGTGTTTTAATAACTGATATATAATTATCCAACGCTACTATAGTAGGAGGAGGGAGAGGGTGGGACTTAGAAATGCTACTCGATGCCCGTCCGTCAAAAAAGATTGTGAACAAGGTAGGTGGAAAACAAATTTACCAATTAACTTCAAACTTTGTATGTACCTTCATCCTGTTAAAACAACGGATGGAATTGTATTTAACCAAATTCCTTAAAACAAAATGGCTGCAATTGCATAATTTTACAATATTATCAGATATAAACTCAATCAGTGAAACGATGTGGTATCTTGTTAGTTAGATTTGTGACAGATGGGGAAACTCGTAATCTGGAAGGGGTATAATATCCCCACCTCACGGCCACTCCTGGAGAAGTCTAGATGAAGACTCTTAGGTCAGTAATGTACCTAATAGGTTTTCGGTTGTATGTCCCCCCAGTCGGATTTGATACTTATTTTAACTCTAAATGACTAACCATTCATATAACGTAAAAATTCTCCAAACACTATCAATTTATCCATTGGTTTTAAATGAGAGATAACAAAAAAATAAAATGGCAGAAAATCCGGTTTTTTTTTCTTCCAAGGGAGATAATTAAGTCTCTTTAGACTCACATACATTTAAAACATAGACGTCATCAATTGCCGATGTATTTAAACGTGCGGCATAAAATTACGGAGAGATTGTTAATTGTCTTGACTAAAAGTATTCCAAGTGCATGTGATATTAAATAGATTACGGTTAGTTTTTCTATATTTGTCCCAAAGAGAGTTCTGTTTCACCCTCTTTTTAAACAATGCTGGATTTGAAGTGTGGAGATCACTTCTGATTAATGTCACCTATTTCCGCTAAGCCTATTGGCTGTGGTTTCGGGAAATTCCCAGCATCTCTTAACCTGAAATACATGTAGTACATCCAACGTTTATGCGTCTTACACGAAATGACTATAAACACTGTAGGCTATATTTCGCTCGAAGCTGTCAGCAGAATTTAAACTATTCTCAACTATTATTGTTTAACTAAGGACACCGATTTGTAGTCGTCGATGTTCAATTTATGTTGTCCAAGGTGCCATCAGATAGAACCGTTAATATCATCTTGGACACACTATACCATGAAAAGTGATAGAACTGAAAACAATACATTCCTAGGAAACTATTTCATGAAACTAGTACCAGAACTCCGTTTTCAGATAACAAGGACATAATGCTTTATTGGGTTACTTCCCTTGGACCTGTATTTATCAAAACCAATTTAAGAGAACTGGAGAAATTAAAGTAGGCCTCATAAAATTCTGTCCCTGAATTGTAGTCGACTGTCTGATTTTAGCCATCCCGGAATCTTTCGGAATTACAGCTAAGAAGCAAACGAGACGAAAAACAGCATGAAACGATGCAGGTTTTGCGATAACATGTTTTCAACTGCAACCACAGGCGTCTGATTACAGGTAGCTGCTTCCGATCGTGGTGTTATGTATTGCAATACTTGGCATGATAAGCAAACGGAGGGGGGTGATCGAGATCTTATTTCATATACAATACAACCAAGTTATAATTTTATAACGAGATTAAACTCTGCCTTTTTTTGGTTATACTTGATGTGATGTTTTGAAACAACTCTTACCAATACCTTCCTCATTTGTTCGCAACAGTAGTCTTGGGCGATTCCCGTATCTAGGAATTACAGACACATATTATCCTCATTCTGTCACCTTTTGTATGTTATATAAGAGCAGGTATTTTATCGGATCAGTGAATGTCACATTTTGTTAATTTGGTGACAGCAGGTAAAACTGATAATATGGGCGTGGCACGATATCCCCCCCCCCCCTGGCACTCTTGGAACAGTCCAATTGAAGACTTAATTTTTGAATGTGGCACAACTACCTATATGCTATACTCACCTCACCTGTCAGATGTGACCTTCACTTGACCTCTAAATGACCCACGAACATATAACCAGGTGCCATATCTAACACAATAACGTGTAATTTATCTTGAATTGAAGATTAGACTGAATGGGACCGGACTAAGAGATTGAGTTATGTTTTGTAACGACAAAACCATTCTCGCTGAGTGTTAATGTCTCACACATCTTAACGCCACAATTAAGGTAGTTATACATATAACTAACCGTGTTTGTACCTATTTAGTGAAGAAATATTGGACTATATTCTCGCTGCTGAGAATACAGTATCGTTATTTGAAAAGTAAACAGCTCTTGGAAAACACTCACACTTTTAATAATTAAAAAAAACCATATTATTCGCTTCTACTTCAAGACAACGAATGAATAAACATTTTGAGTAACACAAGAAATGCGAGAATGTGGAACTGTTATGATAATCCGTCAACACGTGTATCCTGTTTTATTTGCTAAGATAAGAGGCCCTAAGACAGAGCCTTGGGGCACCCCTGCTGGAACATAAAGTTCTTTGGATTGTTTACCAGAAAAAACGACATATTGTTTACGTGCATACAAATAACTTTCAAACCAAGCAAGAAGATTGCCTCTTATTCCTACATAATGTAATTTGTACATAACACCTTTCAACAAAACCCTGTCAAACGCTTTGCTTATGTCAAAAAACTGATCGAACATCTTTCTGGGAGTCAATTGCCTCACATATAAAATTATAAAAGTCGGCTAACTGATATACAGCACAGTCGTTGGGCACAAAGCCGGATTGATGGGGACTGATAATTGTATTATCAAGAAGAAACTTGTGCACATGTTTGCGAACTGTTCTCTCGAAGACTTTAAAAACTGCACAAGTTAGATAGATCGGACTGAATTGCTTACAGGGCTGGCGGGACCTTTTTTGTGCACTGGGACAATCTGAGCTGTTTTCCATACTGTGGGGACCTGGCGTGACGTCAAAGACAAATTGAATAGGAGAGTCAGGGGCACAGCCAGTTCGTTTGCAAACAAGTTTAGTATTCTATTACTAATTCCATCAGGACTGGCTGCTTTGTTTACTTGCAAGCACTGCAAAAGCAATTTTATTTCTCCGGAAGATGGTTCAAAATGATCAATACAATTTGATGAAAAGGTCAGTGGGGAATTATCAAGCAGTTGGTGGTTACTGTCATCTAAGGTACACTGGTCAATGAAGTAACAATTAAACGCGTCAGCCACTTCAATAGGGTTGACATAAACGAGACCGCCATGTACAAATTGGACTGCTCCTATTTTACCACGTTTAGCTTGATAAGTTTTCATCAACTTCCGCCAGTTTTGAGAGCCATTATACAGAATTAACCAGTTTGTTGTCAAGTTTGGTGTCATATTCTTGTTTTGCTCTTCTGACACTAGCTATGGTTTCGTTTCGGGCTTTGCGAAATCGCGCCCAATTTTCAGGATTATTTTTTAGTTTTGCTTTTTTATGAATTTTGTCACGAGACCGCATTTGCTTGCGTAACTCGTCTGTCATCCATGGACAGTCATGGGGCCGTATAGTAACTGTTTTATTTGGTATATTGGTGCGCAAAATTTCGTTTAACACATTATAACATGTATCCGTCACCCCCTCTATATCCTCACCATTAAAAACAACGTTCTATTCATACGTCTGCAAGGACTATTTTATTATCTCAGTGTTCATGTTGTTATAGTCCCAAACTGTCCTTGTGTAGCTGTCACGTTTAGGTGTTCGTATTTTAAGTGTCACAAATACCCCATGGTGGTCGCTGCAAAATGGTTGAATTGCACCAGAGTTGAGTATATAGTCGGGACTGGAAACAAATATTAAGTCAATTAACGTCATCAGTCACGCCCTGGTGTCTGCGCCATGTGGCCTGTATTAAGTGTTCTGGGCTACTCGTTACCAATCGCTCAAACTGCTTGTTATCAGGACTCGAATGATAAAATAAATGAAATGAATACACCGTTTTAATTATAATCTCGATGAAAACTAACAAGCATAATACACACTTGCCATGCACTCCGTTGAACCCTCACGACGCCATCACGTGCAACCTGTGACGTCAAGTCAAGGACACCTGCCAGCCACTTTAGTACTCATTAACGCTTAGCCCTTACTCTTCGTGTACTAAGGTGCCGCTTCTTAGTACTAAATAAAGTACATTTCTTCTGTGCATGTAATAAAATATTACTACATAAAAAGTAGCCGGGAGTCCAAATGACGCCCGGCTACTATTTATGTAGTAAACAATTAGTACTTGATAACGCATAACCCTTCCATTTTATGTAATAGCAAATAATACCCGAGTCGCTCACGCTATACTACTGGCGTCATTCTTGTTCATTCTTAACAAGTTGACATTTTTGTGCGAAAAAAACAAAACAAACAATAGAGACCTTTCCAAGACTTTTACTGCCACTACAGAACTACCTGGCTATTACAGTCACTGTATAGACATATTGTACCATTATCTGCCTAAGTGTCGTGTGGACGGTGTCAGCGTGAAACACAAACCATAACACCTTTGACAGTGTGCAACTTCAGCCAATCTGCCATCTCGTCTGATTAATGCTATTTCTCCAGAGGCTGTCAGTTCCAAGATCTCTCTCAGAATCAACTACAGACTGTGGACGATCACGTGTTTTCAAAACAAGAAAACCTTATTAACTTGGACTTGTCTTTTAATCAGATTACTGCATTAAGTCCGCGCTCTTCATTGGACTTCATGAGTAAGTATGTGTTTGGGTCGGAGACAAAATGAACTGAATTTCACTTATGAGGTTTACACAAAACTTGTGTTTTTACCGCTGAAGAGGCTGATAATTATGGACTTCAACTATAACTTAAAATCAGCAATTCAGACGATCTCTACAGACATTAGTTTTCAAGTGTTAGATTCTTTGGAAGAGCTTCGTTAAGATTTATTTAGTGATGTGAAAATAGACTTTTCTCGTCTTTTGAATCTTAAAAAGAGGCCTCACGAACCAATAGCTATGTACAATCAATGTCCACCCGATTATTTCATCTCCTTTGAAAATCTGACAATTTCAACTCTGTTACTGGCTGATTGTCAAATGACAAATATCGAACCAAAATCATTTGAACGTATTTAATTAACAGATGATCGTAATCGTGGACTTAGAGCAGCAGTAAATTCCATAGTTAATCTTCCAGACTCTTCTCACTCTTCAGTCATCTCACGATATGTGAATTCACGTCATTCTGATATTCGGGATCAATTCATAACAAAGGAAATGGGAAAACAATTGAGTCCTTTTTGTCTGCAAAGTTTAGACCTAAGTGATAACAGCCGTTTGTTATATTTAAAACACGAATGTTTAGAAATCATTCAAATGAGTACCCGTTACCTTCAAGAGTCCAATTTGATAGCAATGCATATTATTTTGTTTCGTTTCCAAAATCTTCCGAGTCATCAATGTGGCAAACTCAATTATACGAGAGCCAGACTCTCTTCGAAAGACAATTTATTCGGTTGAAGATTTTCTGAGTCGAAGTGCTGCTCTATCTATTTCCCTTCTACCAAAATTAGAAATATTAGATATAAGACATTCTCATCTTCACCGTGACGCATCGTTTCAGGATATAGTAATTACTGATGGATCACGTCTGAGAGTTTTCGATATGTCTTACACTAAAGGACTAGATTGCTTTCAAAGACGTTTTATAAGACTCGCAAATTTAACGTCTCTTTCAATATCTGGAAATATCTATGCCGAAACTTTGAACTCCACGTTGTTTTCATGGTTCCCGAATCTAACCAGTTAACCATGCGTAACGTAAATCTGATGTCACGTTTTCAGGCGGATAAAGAATTGCTAAGACCATTCAAACAATTACAACATCTCGACATGGCAAAAAGTGGTCTGACATCAATTCTTTGTCCGGGTTATTGCATCTAAAAAGTCTCGATTTGAGTTTTAATAATTTGATATCAGTTCCAGATGTGATGTATTTATCACCAATCCAAAAACACAAGTATCATGCCTTGGTAGCATATTGCCATCAAGACTATCGCTTGGTTTGTTTCTGATGTTTTAAATTTTCCGTTTTATTTAATGTATCTCTGGGGATCGTCGAAAGAAAAGCCGTATTATAATAATGACTTATTTTCTTACTACCATGTTAACTTTAATTGGACGCCTTTCTATTGATGAACGCCCAACAGACACGTTCGAGAAAAGTTCGTGATTATCAAGATTCAAAGTTGTAAGTAGCAGAACTTTTCCTCAGCAGCAAACCATCAATATGCATATTTTGTTTTGACGGTATAAAAAAAAGTCACATAACCATAATATGTATATTTATCATATACCTATGAGTCTCACCACACAGATACAGAGGCATC
>JAQQZZ010110033.1:0-11293 GCA_030265115.1 Mopalia vespertina | reverse complement strand
ATAACCATCAGATGTGAGGAATTAACACTAGAATAACCATCAGATGTGAGGAATTTCGATACTTTTGGAAAGGTAATCTTCATATAGTGCTAATTCAAAACAGCATTTCTACACACAAAACAAACTGCCCTTAGCCATTTAAAGCCGAATAATACCAGGACTGAGCTAAAGGGTATATAGTGCTAAAATTAAATGTAGGTTAGTTTGATTGGTGCTTACCGTATAATAGCCCGTGGGCCTGTGGGTAGCGTTATCTACTACTGATCCTCCTTCGACGTTCCCTTTCAGGATCGAGTACACCTTGTGATTTTAACAAGGTGACCTCACGGTTTCGCATAGTAGTTCAGTAGTGCTGAAGTGAGAAATGGGCGGTCTTTCTATAGGTGTAAAAACCGCAACACAACGACATTAAATCCCAAGTAAGCAAATAAAAAGCTGTGATCGTATTCAATACTTTACTTGTCATTATTTTATTAATTACTCGTGCATTATATTTTTCTCAGATACAGAGGTACGTTTCGACCAGGATAATATGAACCCCGGAAATTGCTTCACTGTGCGTTATTGTTACATCAAACTAATTGTTAGTCCTTAATAATTCATGCTTTTGCTAACAAAGAATTCCATGAAGAAATTAAATGAATTGCACATAATAAACGGGAATAATTTAGATTATATAAAAACAATAGAAAATAAATGATATTTCTGAACTAAGCATTTTGCCACAGTTAAAGTGCTTTCAAAGCATCGTCTGTGCGCCACAATTTTCTACATATCAGGTTTCACTAACTAGTCAACTACCAAGCTAAGACTTTGTTGTTCTGGTCGGCGTACTAACATCTTCTCTAATTAGGACTATTCACAATGTCAGCTTTTGTCATCAATTCCCTTTCATTTCCTTTGATCTTTCACTATTAAACGAGATTTCAGTCGTTGGCGAGTTTTCTTAGACTGGAGTTGGTGGGTTCGTCGAACGAATACCTCGTTAGCTTCTTTGTGTATTTGTACTTTTATAAGCTCTTTGATCAATTGTTAATAAGTAGAACAAGACAAATCACCAAATATGAACAAATCTTACGGACGAAAACTAATCAACCAAAATAATGTTATCTGTAGACCTATAATGGATTGATATGTACTGTTAATTCTTAAGTTAAACCTGTGTGGCCTAACTGTTGTGGTACTATAACAATACTATTAAGAAAGTGTACTGTTACATTTAGCCAAGTAAAAATAGAAATTCAGTGTTAGAAAATGTAACTAATCTACTATACCCAAGTTGTGACATTGATTTGTATTGCAACTTCCCATTTATTTGTTGCGATTGGAATTTCGAATTGAAGGTTTTCCACGACGCTCTGATGGTTTTTAATAAATACGAGATCCACTGGGTAATGTGATTTTTGCGTTGTTCATTCTGAAATGTTAGACGTGAGGTAACCTTCATAGAAAGCTAATTACAAAAGTTACTGGCAGAAATTAAACATTGATGTGTCGTCTGGAGAAGTTATGAGGCCGTCTAGACAGTGGGTCTACCTTGTTCAAATAAATATTTGCAAAATCGAAATTTTGTCATCAGAATTTGTTCTTTTGATGGAGGTAGATATATGGTCAATTCTCCGAAGCTGTAACATGATTTCGGATAAAGCTGTCTTTAGGTCATATTGGTGTTGTCTTGTTAATTTCACGGGTAATAACTTTTTAGATGAGTTCAGATCTGATTAACCCGCCTGCTCAATTGAGTATATTATGCACGAATATCACCCGACAAAAAGTTCACAGCTTTATCCAGCGTAAAATAACAAACAACATATATATTTTCGCAGAAGTGAAATTACATTCAGAACATTTTGTTTACTGAAGTAAGTCTCTTTTTTTTGCCAAGGTTCAATTGAATTAAATTTGGATGATTCGATATATTGGTATCAATTCAGTTTTAAACATCTTTTTCTAGATCACCGTCCATACATGTTCAGTTAGGCTTGGGTGTTTTTGATTTAAAGCACGAATTCCCGGAGCAAGAAGGCTAATTAAGCTGAGGCACACGTTTTGTTTGTGTCATTTTGAGACCGGCTCAGGTCAGATGTTTACTTTAAAAGCATGCGTCCATTTGAGCTATTCCAAGGAAATACGAATCTTGACAAATTGTGAGAATTTATCGATTGCTTGATGCGTAATGCCATGTTAACGTCTGTTAAATACTACTGCCTTTATATACCTCTACATGCAAAATTACAACTAACAACTATAAAATGTTGGGCGTTTTTTTCTGTTGGAAGGTTAATGTTCCTGTAGAGATGAGAGTATGATTGAGCTCTTACCATACTACCCCTAGTCAGATGGCGCAATTCTTGAAAGTTGTCATGAATTTTAGTCCTATACACACGTCTTCACCTAAACACTAGGTAAATAATAGGATATACATCTTTATCATTTATTGGCGATTCACTAATTACTAGAAGAAATTACCACAAAAAGTTATTTGTTCATTAATTGACGCCTTCACTGGCACATACCCAGATTAACAGGAATATATGAAACATATTAGAAAAGAAAACAATGGCGGACGTGTAAATACGCAAACAACGCAGAAAAGATAAATTTTCTTAAGACTCGATGCAGACAGTAGGCTACGTGAAATTAGGTTCATACCGGAAACAAAAATTACAGAAAAAAACAAAAAACCCTGAAAGCGAAATAATGAGAGACCATCTATATGATAATGAAAGTGACTTGGCTGGCACCGTTCAGACCATGGATGTATCGTCGATTTTGCAATTTCACGTTTGAAATCCTTTGAAATGTTACTCTGTTGTCCAGTAAACCACCGGCTTTATTTCCTTTAAATGACCAGCTTACATTGTGCATGGTTATGTAAGAATCCTTTAAATAAACATAGCTTGACATAGCACTAAGTTGCTTCGCTACAACCGATAGACATTCCGTACTCAAAGTGGATGCACCAATGACCTTGAATCTGTTTAAATACGACCACGAATGACCTACTACTAAGACATGATTAATGCAACCGATTTTCGGAGAACACTTTTTTGTGGCTTGAATGAATAGACAAGGACAGTTTTTCTTTGGTGATTACTTTATACAAAAACAAACATAAGACCAAGATATTGAGACGTATTGTGCAACGTTTAAACTAAGTCAACTATCAATTGATGCGAATAAAAGCAAAAACCAATCTTAAGTTTTATATTTTCAATACTATTTTATACTGGTATACTATATAATATAATAAATTATTTGACTGAAGCTAAAAATATTGAGTCCAGATATTTGTGGTTTAAAATATTAAAATATATTAATATAATTATAACAATTTTTTTGTTTTAAGGGATTAACAAATTGACCTTGTACTGAACAGCGATGAAATACATTCCACCAGTTGAACACAAACCGATTCCACATTGTCTGTTGAACCAATGTATAACCTTTACACCGACCGACGGAGATCAACACCGGACTTTATTATCAGAGTTTATGGCCGGTTTCAGCCAAGCCCATGACGTCATATCAGTGTAATATACTTGCGTGCGACATTAAACACCAATCAGATAATCTAAAACTAAATCTCCGCAGACGCCCTCGAAATTGGACTGAAATGATCGACAGACAAATTACTTCCTAAGCAGACACGTCTGCTAATATTGATCTTCTCCATAAAAACTCGGATGAAAAGTAATATTAACTAAAAATAAGGATTTCGGGATCTTTAATTTGTAATACAAAAAATAAGACCAGACTTAAGATCGTAGATGCAATGATAAATTTGATTAATACCCCAGACACCATTCGTCTGGTTTGTTTAGCCGTACTCGTTGAGTATATAGCGTCAATAAACACGTTCTTAAAGTTATTCTGAGGAAGGCTGGTTGAATGGATATAATGCTAGATTCAAAGACAATAATAATACCATTAAACGGTGTGTGACTAGACAAAGATTATGCAGTGTTGGGTGAACTCTTTCTTCAGCAAGCTGTACGAGTGCCTATATGATATTGAAGCGGAAAGCTATTCGAAAAGCACTAATATTACGGCAACTGTTCGCAGTATAAAACAATTCATTTGCTACATTGATATGAATAATCGTCAAATACCCTAACTGGTACATTGTGAAGGTTCTACGAGCTAACTAGAAAGCCACGACGCTGTACTGCCATTTCCCATTTTACACATTAATATTGTTGCTTTTTTATCCTAGTAACATACGATTGATCAGTGTTTAACGCCGCGCCCAATGGTATTATCTTTATAACATGCATGTGGCGTACGTCATCACTAAATATAGCTACACTAACACAACCCCGATAATGTGAAGTGTTTTGTTTTGTTGAAAAAATTATGTTCTTCCAGTGCTTAATAAAATATAGCATGGCATGGCTTGATGCACGACCCTCCAGTCAGAGGGTACTAATAGTAGACAACTAGAGGTGCGATTCTGTTTTTATACCACACAGTCTTTGTTAATAACAGGAAGAAAAGTGCAATGGCCGAAGCTGCTTGTCCAAAGTTACCAAACAATCCAATGTTCGAGGAATATTTTTTTTGTTTTCCCTGAATTGTACCGGTTTACGCACACTGAGTAGATTTTATTAGGCACCATTACTTCCTGCAAACCAAAAATTGCTGAGCGTTATTTTTTAGGGGTTCTAGAGAGGCAAACGAACATCAAATAAGGATTAAGGAAATCCGATGATGAAAATCGGTTAGAAATGGAATGCATCCAATAATCTGTTATCCCACCGGAAGTATACCAATGACTGCGCGATTTATAGATACAAATAAATCTTTCTAAGCTAGTTTCGCACTCCAGACAATCTCCCTAACACATGCACATCTTAAATAGGTTGTTCTTTCTAACACGTAATATTTACCCCGTAATATTCTGCAGGTTAAATATGGAAATGTTATGCAATGTTATGTTGATTTGTTCTGCTTGAACTCATTCATTATTTTTTTCTTTCTAAAATTTACTACAACTTCCATATCTGATCAAAGGTTAAAATCATTCCGGAAATTCAAGCCTTAAAATGCGTAGAAATTTTATTTCAAAGGACACGCTATTTGCAGATTGCAGTTTAAAGTTTCAAAGTCTGTCAAACATGAAATCGAAAAGATTTGCTTGTTTGCTAATTAACTAAAATATGGTCTTCTGGAGAGAAAAAAATTGGCTCTTGTATTTGAAATGTATTGGATAAGTCTCTGCCTAATGTGGATGCGTTACCACACACGATAAAGGCTTTTAATGTGTTTAAAACAGGGGAGAAAATGCGCCTCCTGTGTAGTCCAACGATAAATAGTCACAGTAACGCAGCTGTAAAATATCATAGCAATATCTGTACAATATAGAGAGGTAGGATATGATAGTAGTCATTATTACTTTATAAAACTCCGTCAACATGTATAAACGGTTGTTTCATTAAGAAGTTTGATATCAATTATCGTACTGGATTTTCTACATGTTGTATTTCCAAAACAATTATCACAACATAAAGGTGAGTCAATCGATCCGCCTTCTGGGATTTCATATTGTATTATATTTCCAAAGGCTATATCATCAATGTGACTATCTCACTCCACCCATTGTAGTATGATTGCATAATTTTCGTTTCGATTATGTACGAACATGGTATAACTAATAAAACAAAGTCAAAGGCAATCATTAAAGCGTTATATGCTGTATTCTTATTTTGCGTACATTACGCAATGTTAGATTAACTTTCTCGCCATGGCAAATTGTACCAGACTGTAACGTTGTTTCTATTTCTATTTGAAGATAGATTAACTCTCGCTCGATAGCAAACTTTAAAAGATTAAATTAGAAAACTGTCTGAACATTAATAATATTGCTTCTAGTTTTACAATTATAGCCTATGTGGTGCAAAGTATAGTATTTATAGACAGGAATAAACGGCCTTGTTGGTACAATGTTCAGGTTAGCCCACATGAGCTACGAATGCCAGGTTACTGTGGTGTTGTCTTATCTAACATTTGAAACGTAAATAGGCCTACCGTTGCGTTGTAGGTTTTAGTGACTTAAATTCAGTGGGGGTTAACCCCCCACTTTGCAGTATTCCACTATAGCATGAATGTGTTTGTTCATCCAGTGTTGGTCAACGGCAGGCCGACAGAACTGAATACCGTCTACTCTCAGGGGCTAGTTATATTAGAAAAAGCACTATAATTTTGCTAACAGGAAGTATTTTTCAATGGATGAGAAGATGATTCCCCAAGATAACAACGAATTCCCTTTTTTCCAGATAATCGGATTTTGTTTTTTTTTCTGTAAAGTGTAAGGGTTAGCACATAGTGAGTAGAAAATCATTACTTTGCAATGAAACAGAATAATTTCGTGATGTTTTTTTTTCAACTGTAATTGTCAAAAACCACACTTCTCGAAAAATACGCTTTTGTGTGAATATCTCCCTTAAAATGATTGCTAGTGATGGCTTATCAGCTGACAATAACACCCGGCTGGAACTAGAATAAAAAATTAAGAATTCGGTGAAAAGATTCACACAAAAACTAATAAACTGGTCCTGAATTCGGGACAATCAACTTCCCACTGAATATAGGTTATCATTATCGACTGTCAAAATGAATCATCCAGGCCGCTTAATGATTTTATTTTGTTTTGCCGCCATTCATTTTGTACCGTGTTCATAATTTAATACTGAGCTTCAATTATTGTATTCATTTTATACTGTTTTCACCATTTACTGCTCAACTTCAGTAATTGTAGCTAATGTTTTATTTTTTGGAAGATTAGGACCGGAATATCTGATTGATTGATTTTTCATAATAGAACTTGATACGATTGTTAGCAAAACTATTCTTGAAAGTGTCCTGTAGTACCCAGAGATGTGAAGATGGGAATTGCATCCTGTGGTACCCAGAGATGTGAAAATGGGAATTGCATCCTGTAGTACCCAGAGATGTGAAGATGGGAATTGCATCCTGTAGTACCCAGAGATGTGAAGATGGTAATTGCATCCTGTAGTACCCAGAGATGTGAAGATGGGAATTGCATCCTGTAGTACCCAGAGATGTGAAGATGGGAATTGCATTTCAATCAATTATACAACCGTTATACGAAACGAAAACTCAATATTGGTAAATGATTGTCCCATAGCAAAATCAATTTTTAAAAAAGCTGCTTTCTTTGTTGTATTAAGTTCCTTAATATTAATGTTAGAAACTTACGGTTACATCTGGGATTAGTACAGAGGGATAAGAAACATCGCTTATCAGCGATCCGTGAATGTGTTACTCGGCTACCAGGTTATGCATAAAAAGGCTAATTTCTGTAGGGAAGCAAATAAACATGGTCGTTGTGTGGGTTCATAGCCTTTACGTTCACAAAATTGGTTACTTTCGCAACAGAAAGCAAACTGCGCAGCCGCCATTTTGGCTATATGTCTGTCATCATGGGCAGGCTAAAATTCTACAACCCATATTTTTGAGCGACCTTTCATTCGTATTTCATGAGTGTATATGCTACTTACCTCTCTGACTTTCACTATTAATTGTGTAATCTCTGTTACTCGATAGGATTGACCAATGTGTGTCTGCCGTAGGAATATGCTTGCTGAGTAACACATTCACGACTAGTTAAAATAATATTCATTCGAAAGAATCTCGTTTCCATGAAACATGATCGCTGTGTGGGTTCCTGGCCTTTACGTTCACAAAACCTTTCACTTTCGTACCACAAAGCAAACTGCGGACCCACCATCTTGATTGTATCGATGTTATCATGGGCATATGAGTAACCTACGATTCATGCTTAAATTCAGCTCTACAACCCTTTTTGAGCGCCTTTCCTTAGCATTTCATGAGTGAATATCTTTTACCTTTCTGAGTTTAACTATTAAGTGTGTAATTTCTAATACTCAATAGAATGGGACAATGTGCGGCTGCCGTAGAAACATACTAACCGAGTATTGCATTCACGGATCGCTGATTTGCATGGAAGCGACGTTTCTTATCCCTCTATACTAATCCCAGCTTTCACACAAGAAACAACATGTCAAACCTATTAGTTTATATATAAATCACAGTTCCCTCATTTACGTAATTTCTCCAGTTTATCAGTTCAGATGACGAGTAATCTATACGCTTCCCAGAAGCTATTTCCTGAATTTATCAGAATTTGCTTCCAAATAGAACGCTAAGAGAAAGTGCCACATAACCTCCCATCACTATATACTATTTAAAAAAAGATTTGATTTTGTACTTGGTTGACATTTTATTCTAAAAACAGCGCTCTTTACACATACTTGTCTTGTTGTTGTTATTTGCTATCTAATTCACCAGGCAATCAAGTCAGCTGAAAATACATTGTACAGTACAATACAACGTTTTATTGAACTGGGTTGTGTTGCATATCAACAACTTATAAACAGTGTCATTGACTGCAGTGGTGGCAAACGGAGTAATGCTGTAAACAATCTGCTTATTTTGTTTCGTAAACAGAAACAGATTTAATTAAAGTAACTGATAACCAGTTTTGGTATTGATTACTTTTTTGATAGTCTGATTGATTGATTGAATTGGATTGAGTGATTGATTGTTTAACGCAGCGATCAATATCTATTTCTCTGATATGATGGAGGTCTACTCAAACCGTCAACATGAACCTTTATACATTGATAACCGAAAAATAATATTTATCCAGCTGCAAGAAAATACAGTCTGAATCCACTCTTTACATCCTACTATTTAACAAAAGTCATACATTGCTTTGTGCAATCTTCCATTGAATTATGAAAAAATCTGTCGAATATTGACAAATCATATATGAAAATAGTCGTCAGTAATTTGGAAGTAACGTAGATTTTGACAGTATGTGTTATAGGCGAACTCATAACGCTGCTCGTGTCAGTTTTCTTATTGAATTTCCAATTTGCCAATAAAATAGAAAAGAATAAAGGCGAGTGTTCTCCGAAGGTAAATCGATCCGCCCCCTGGGACTTGGTTTTAGTATTATATTTTGGATAGCCATATCACCTATTTTTCTGGCACCGCGAATAGCAATTTAACTACTGGTTTTTATCGTATCACTTTCACACCGCTCTCTCTTGTACGTGGTCGCTTTTATTAAGGTATTGTAGTAGGAGGATAAAAAAAAGTTGTCTTGTTGTTAAGCGAAGACGAATACACCAAAATGTTTCGCCGTGCTGAAACTTCATGTAAATGTGACACGAATTGTGAGACGGTTTTTCAATAATCCATTAGAGTAAGTGTTTGTACCGTCACCTTTATAACTCATCTACGTTACTCTGTACAAGATGTTTACGCGAACACCTTAACGTCAGTGATACAACAGAGTAACAGATTTGCTAGTAGCTTTTTAACACTTATGGATTGTATCTCAAGAACATCACCCGGTTAGATGATGAATGCTTCCCATGGTAATACTCCTGCTACGACAGCAATCTGTTACTATTGATGCAGTTTTGTTTAGTTCAGTGCTGAAAGGGTTTTTGTGCTTTTGTTTACATGATGGCGGTGTACTATTAACGGTAAATACACTTTCGAAAAATTATAAAGTGTGGGTTTCTTCGTCATTGTTTTTACACGTTTTAAATAAATTTCATGGCGAATAAACTGTGTGATAGGAATGCCACAACAATACGCTCTGTCGCGTACAAGTATCTTTTCTCATCCCTCAAATTAGTTCATTCGTGATACGTGTTATGTGGTTTATTGACAGTGGGTCACATTAGAAATATTGCAATATTGGCTAACACATGCTATTATTTTATGATTTTTTTAAATAATTTTTCATAAACATAATTTTAAACATAGAGGATCTCTTATGAGTGACCCACAGATATCACATTTATGAAACTTGGGCAGTAATTTTCCTTTATATTTGTTATATGGGATGCCATTCTCTCAGATAGATTAATACTTGTTGGGGAAATACTTTGTTTAAAGTATCCTAAAGAGAAGAAAGATACTGGTTATAGCATATCGTAGAACAGAATGTTATCAAACAGAACCGTCTCGTCTACGTTGAATTCATGGTAGATGAAGTTAGAAGAGTATTGTTGAGAGCTTGATACTGGAGCTAAATTTTCGGTTAATACGCTACATTTTTCTTCGTTCTTACGGAAAAAATCTCATGGGATACAGTAGTGAGGACAGTAGTAGATTTCGTTTACCATTGATGGCACTGGCTTGGGTTCAGACAGACTTGACAATGGAATTGGTATTATTATTAGTATCCAAGCAACTGAAGCCGCATTAACATGACTCTCAGACAACTTTGTGCTACCGTTTAGCAACGGAATTACTGGATATAAATCTGTTACCAGTAAAAGTATCAATGACGTCATCAACAAGAAAACCATCGAAACCCATTTTTTTTATAACTTTTCCATTTTGAAATATTAACACTGGCATTAATAGTTGGTTTAAAATCGCACGGGTTAAGTATTGGAAAATGGTCACAACTACATGACAATAGACCAGGTATATTGCATTTTGACATCCGGGGAACTGAACTGTAGATCAATACAAGATAGGAGGTTACGTGCACGAATTGATGACAACGATTACGTCGAATAGCTGGCGGAATGTACGGTTGCATGGTGAATATTTTGAACTCCAACTTTATATAGGGTGGGTTGGTTCAAACTCAAAAAAACAATGCATACTTGGTCGAAATCTTTTCTTTACCCCTGAACATTTAACTTTCCTATTTTTATTGTGCTGTCAGTGTCGCCATTTCAATAACTCTATCACCTAATGTAATTTGAAGTACTTCATGTGTAAGGACAGATCCTTGTATCCTTCATACACAGCATATATTGTACTGACCAAACAGACCGGTCTCATTTGTCTTTTATATTGTTAATTATTTAGTTGATGTTGTTTTGTTGTAATAAATATCAACCTATCAACCAATCAATCGATCGATTGACCGACCGACCGAACAATCAACCAAGCAACCAACCGACCGCCTGAAAGACCGACAAACCAATCAACCGACTGATAGACCGACCAAACAACCAACCGACTGATAGACCGACCACACAAGCAACCGACTGATAGACCGACCAAACAACCAACCGACAGATAGACCGACCAAAAAACCAACCGACTGATAGACCGACCAAACAACCAACCGACTGATAGACCGACTGTTACGGTAGACACCAAACAGAAAGAAAACGATTTTATATATTTACAAAATTTATTGTAAAATAACAACAACAATAACAGTGATATACAGTATAGTATTCAATGGCAGAAATACTTTAAGAAATAC
>JAQQZZ010110001.1:0-15529 GCA_030265115.1 Mopalia vespertina | reverse complement strand
ATGGTCATGTCATTGGTAAATTATGACCCTGGCACTGGTAAATAATGACCCTGTCATTGGTAAATTATGACCCTGAGACTGGTAAATAATGACTGACACTGTAAATAATGACTCTGTCACTGGTAAGGTATGACCATGTCATTGGTCAATTATGACCCTGACTGGTAAATAATGACCCTGTCATCGGTAACTTATAACCCTGAGACTGGTAAATAATGACCTGGCACTGGTAAATAATGACTCTGTCAATGGTTAACTGTGACCCCATCACTGGTAAATAGTGACCCTGACACTGGTAGATAATGACCTTTCACTGATTGATTATGACACTGACACTGGTAAACAATGACCTTTCACTGATTGATAATGACCCTGGCACTGGTAAATAATGCCCCTGACACTGGTAAATAATGACCTTTCACTGATTGATAATGACACTGACACTGGTAAACAATGACTTTTCACTGATTGATTATGACCCTGACTCTGATAAATAATGACTCTGTCATTGGTAAATTATGACCCTGGCACTGGTAAATTATGACCCTGGCACTGGTAAATTATGAACCTATCACTGGTAAATTATGAACCTAATAAATTATGACTCAGACACTGGTAAATTTTGACTCTGACACTGGTAAATTATGACTCAGTCACTGTTGAAGTTACGGTAATATCTTTAACTATATAAAGTCTATCATCAATTTAATGTGTATTTACGGGACTTTTTGGGGTATACATTGCTTTTCAATCACTTTGTGAGATGCATTGGTAATTATGTCAATTAAATATATTTGGTCAAGCTGGAGAAGTATATATCCTAAATAGAACTAATAAGCATTAACATTAGCTCCTTGTTTTGTCGCATTTAAATGTAGACCATCTTACGACACAAAGTTCAATGACATCAGACACTGAATGTGGTGTTCATGAAATGTCACTGTGTTGATTATCCAATGGAAAGCCAGATAATATGATCATTTAACATGGCATTATCAAGATTTGGGGAGCGGTTCTGTGATATGCAGAACCAATCAATGCCATCTTAATACAGTGTTTTATCAAACTTAGCCGTAAACACATTACCCCGCTAAGCTGTAGGCTATACTTGTTTTAATCGGGTAAAACGGAACCCTCACTTTCGGCTTCATATGAAAGCATCCACCATGCAGTGTAGGCAATAGTGGACAGCCACTACTAGATGATATAACTAACGTGTTTTCGGACAATGACGTCAGTTCCGCTTTTTAAATTAACTAATTAACGGCAATGCCAATTCGATTGCAAGTGCAATACAGATGGTTCTCTTTGAAAATATGCAATTAAAATAATAAGTTAAGGTCGAAAAACAATTGTCTTTCCCTTTATTATTTGAAATGCAGCGAACATCATTGCACAATACAAATATATCGGCCTCAAAATATATAATATATATCAAATGACTGCTGCGCTTGTCTGCTTTGTTGGTATATATATACACAGTTGTTTTAAATAGCATTATTTCACTTACATAGTGGAGTTAACTAATGGAGACGGAAAATGTTGCATGTTGACTGCAGTTTTTATACAATTGACCATATCGGATAGATGCTAACTGGTTGACCATACGTATTGTTGACTTCAGTTTTAATATGCAATTGACCATAGCGGACAGTGTTCACTGATTGAACAGGGAAAACTTTATGTAGTTGCGTGCAACTGTTCATAACAATTTAACCGGGACGGATACATGTTTACTTTATCGGGATTCATTTCCACTGCTTTCATTGTACAACTTATCCTGTTGAAGTTCTATTGTCACATCCATTGTTGGACTTTAGACAAGTCTTAATTTCAAGTAAGTATAATAAACATCAGATTACAGGTATGGGTTTGTTCGGGTCCCCATATTTGGAAATATACCCACGAAGCACAGTAATGAATGTGAGGACTAAAGTGTGTTTTATCAGAAGTGTATAGATATAACCGGGAAGTAGAGGCGTGATCAAGATTACATATCACTGTTTGAGCTCTGGCTTTGTGTTTACCTAGATATGTTTACTTTGAGATGTCTATGGACAGACAGTCACGCATAACAGATAAATCTAAAAAATTACCATGCAACGCGGGTCAGGTTAAAATAAATGACAATACTTATTTTATGTAGGATCCGATGGAAAATAGAACTCCACCACGACAAGCTACTATATGTTAATGATAATTTGTGCGTCTTTTAGAAAGTGAAGGTAAACAGTATTTTCGGTTTTTTGGGATAGGTTGCCGGCATTTACTGCTGGCGATTCGGTGCCTGACTGAGGGTCGTGGGTTCGATTTCCGGTCGGGTTTCAATCTGCAAAATTTTCTGAACTAGAATCTGTTCGAACTAAGAAAGTGTTATCCCCAATAACGAAAAATACTGTTACTATATGTTAGATAGGCTATAGAGAGAAAAATGTCTCCTTTCTCCAGAAAATTGGACGGGTATAGAACAAACGCTGAACGACTAGCCTAGCACTATAACCTTTTGCTGTATTTTAATTTCAATAAATACGGAAAGGGTTCTGCCCTATCACATATTCCAAATGGGTGGTTTACTTACACAAACATACGCATGGTAGTCATGTAAGGCCAAAAAATGGGCGTTGTAGACCACAATGCGAATATTAAATTACCTCCCTTGCTAACTTTCCGAGACTCCTATTAAGACAGTAATTGACGAAAAAGTTATGTTAGATTGGGGTTTAACACAGTTGTTTCACTCATATGAAGCCCAATGAATGAAGGGAATCCCCCTCGAAACCACTGACAAAAAACGAAGACAGCACGGCAGGACAATCACGTGATGAAATACAAAGCAATCACAAGCAGATCGGCGTCATGTTGCCCCTTAGCTTCGATAGCGCCAGGGCAATAGGAGGCTCCAGGAAAATGCTATTTGAGGAAAGCCACTTGCGACATAAATGCTCACATCTTAAACACATAGAAAACAATGGCCTGTTAGACGGAGTCTAGTCGGGTATTACGTGATTGATAATTAACGAATGGACACAAGTACCTGTTACTTTAGCTATACTGAGTTTAAATCGCGTTTTTTTTTACAAGGTTTCCTCCCTTTTTTCCACCGTAATAAGCCAAGGAGCAGTGTGAAGTGGACAATCCGTAGTCATAAAAGTGAAATACCCTTGAGTACGTTAAACATCAACCAAACAAAACAAAAAAACAAAGTGGAAGAGAGACAAAAAAGTGGAAGAGAGACAAAAAAAAAAAAGGGTGGGGGGAGGAGGTAGCAACAGATACCTGAACCGTATTTCCGCATGTTTAACAATGCTATATATGGCAATTTAAAGTCTCGTTTGGCATATAAAATGTGTCATGAAGTTCAGTATATCAAATATTACTAGACAGTGCTAATTTAACCCAATAGCCGGTAAATGAAAAAACTTGATATTACACAGCTATGTGCACTCTAACTCTATATCTCTAAATAAAGTTACATTGTATGATAGACTATTGGAGATACATCTACTGTTACTGTTACTGACATCGTGTAGATTACAGCGAGTATGGAGCGAGGTATAGCTGAGAAAATCAGCTCTGTAGAGTTATTTATCATACCCACCGTAGCCCTTACCGAAAGAACTGAAAAGCCGTCTATATTACAAAAGTGATATGAATACTTTGCTTGTTGATGAAAGAAATCAGCGGAAGGTAATACATATACAAAATCGATTACTTGTATAATCCTTCATCTTAGCTTAAGTATGGGCCGAATTTCAATATCCGGAGTCCCCTTCAACTTAAACAAAAATCCGTTTGATCCGTTTGTTAACTTTGACCTTTGAATTCCCATACATTTATTTCCGTGATTCCGATGAAGTATTCGAGAGAACTTGACCACAGATCGGCCTAAATGATGTACAAATTTGAAATTTCCGAGACCGATACATAAATTTACAATTTAAGTACCATCTAGCTTTTCAACGCAGACGGCAACTTTGGAATTAACCCGCGCCATCACTATTTTACTAGGATGCCACATGGCCGAGCTCTACTTTTAGCCACAGTTACGATCTACAGCTGAATGACATCACAGTTTAGTCCTGGTGTATTTAAACAGCTGTGCTTTGCCTGGCGTCGATCGCAAAATTTTCGATAATTCACCAAATATCACTACATTCAAAATGGTTCTGGTTTATAACAAGGAGTAAGACGGCGAATATTCCAAAACAACATAACAGAACGTTGACGAGACATGCAGCAGTGACAGGCAGCATTCATGCTAACATGTGTTTGAAAAAAACCCTAAAAAACATATAAGCCCAATGTTCTGGTTAGGAACAACTTGCACAACTTCCACAGTGCAAGAACGTGAAATATCGTTTTATTTATCAAAAATAAAAACACAATCTGAACGTCGACAGATAAGGAACAACTGAAATCTCAATGCTTCGTACAATAAACTACAGAACTTCACTTTAGTTAAACCATTTAAAAGATTTATAACACACGACTTCCATGCAGATGTTTTACTTTTATGTAAAAGTACTGTAAGCTTTGAAATAGAACAATTTGGATTGAGTCTCATTCATCGACCGGCATCTGTATATACATAAGCCTCCTGGTCAAGCGCAAATTTCTGTCTTTTCCGTATTATTGTGACCTTCTAAATTTCTGTTTCTCGGCGAGTACCAAGAATTCATTCTAAAACAGAGGTCAATTCATCCTCTCTTTTGTCGAAACAATGATTTACATCTGATTCCAATTCCGGTCGAGAATTATTGGCATTAAATTGGGTCAAATATAGTTGTAAAAATAAAAAAGTTATTTTTATTATTTATTTTTGTCTAAACTTGCATGCAGATTGGTTTTTAGTTGACATTTTGGTAATGCCACATTCTTAGAAAAATATGTCTGTAATGGAACCCTTTAACATTCTTCAGTTATGGCTCTGATGGAACCCTTTATGGTTCTGTATGGAACCACCATAGCAACTGTTCTAAATATTTCTCCCTTTCTTCTTATATCAAAGAAACGTTTTTGTCGTAATGGTTCCATATAGAACCATCATCTTTTCAAAACAACCCTCACATAACCATTATTTCTAGGAGTCCATGGGGCATTTTGAGTCCGGGTTACATTTGATTATAACCGGCTCTGTCTTGCCTGCCTGCTATAGGGTAGGGTGTAATCGGTTTCCATGGCCATATACCAGGACCATGTTTTGTAGTGATATTCTGAAAAGTGCCGTTTATTGTGCAGTTTTCGTCCGGCACAAAACAATTGTATAAATACATCAGTTCCCTGTTGTGAATTTATCCATATGGCTGCAGATCAGAGCAAAAAAAAAAAAATTCTTAAATTAAAATTTTGTTCATTCTATTTTTGACCCACATTAAACATTTAACGCAGGTGACTTCTTTGGAAGTACATAATGGCGCGGGTTTGTTCAAAAGTTAGAGTCTGCGTTGAAAAGCTATAGCTGGTAGTTGATAGTTACAAAATCTCCGGGTTTATGGTCAGTGTGCTGTTTTAGCTTAAATAAGTCATCTTTGATGCATGTATAAAGTGTCAACTGATGAGTTATTCGGATCTTTTTATATACACTATGAAGAAGACGTAAGATGAGCCCTCTCAACTGTTTTTGACGGCAGCTTAAAAAAATTCCCCCCATTTTCATGTTACAAGCTTTCAACCGAGCGCGGGAACCAAAGTTTGGGAGGGAATTATGGTAAATTAATTGAGATCTGTGGTCAATTAGCTCTACCGATTAACCAAGAACCAACAACTGGAACGTTGTGGCACATGTGTAGGCTACGTAACGGCGTACTTTGAGAGTTGGCGAGTTCTAGAGGCGCACACTGTTTTGGAAAGCTTAACTTTATAGTAGACAACATAATCACTTCAAAAACAAACCATAAGGTAGCAGGTCTCTGGACAGGAAAGTTAATGGGATTGGTCAACCTTATATATGATTGCCTCCTCAGTGTTCTTCTATGACAGCAAGTTCAAATCCAGTTAACACCCGTGCAAAGTTCAAACACATACGTATGGTGCTAACACAATCACAAAGAGAGAATTTAAAGCCAATGTCCATTGTCGCAAGTTAATCATCTGGACCAGACAAGGTTACCAGCACGGCCACTTCATTTAAGTTATATGTTAAGTACGAGACCCCCTTTCGTTTGAACAGCTTTATTAAATTAATCGATATAAACTTGTTCCACCCTATATATAATATCGATTTACTTATTGATCTGCTTTTAACTTTTGTAAACATTATAATTTTAATACAGCTCATAAATATACCGGAGAAAAGATATGGGGATGTCAGAACACGAATGGATGTATATTTTCAGCAGCTGAAGTTTATATAATATATATTTTCGAAAACATACAGAAAACCTACCACAGCATTTTGACATAACAGCTACATTATATATATAGACCGGAAGACTATGTTGTTTGTCGACACATTTGGCATTGCGTAAAACAGAATAATAAATTATTATTTATACTCCAGCGATCTAAAATCGTTATTCAATATAGTAGAGACAGTCTGACAGGTGACTATACTGTTAGGAAAAAGGGTAAACCGCATTTGGATTGAATGAAAATTCTCTGTGCATGTCGTTTAACATCAACATATCAATCATATATACATTGTGTCAATCTTGATGATTATGATTTGTGACGTAATTATTCACCACTTTAAAACTATATCAGGTATTTCTATGGGTAGCAGTCACTGCACGTTTTTTATTTCGGCACGGTCATGTGTTCACTGATTACACCATTCAGTGTTTACAGTTATTCCACTCGTATGCATGTGATAGACAGCTCAGTCAGTGAAGACATTCGTTCGATACGTCATTGGTAAAAATTAACCATAAGATCCAGATTAAAAAACATGGTGCCTTAAAGACAAAGCAAGTACTCTTACACGCACCGAAAAACTCCGGTTTGGTTACGATAGTTCTTAGCTTAAAGAGCACCGGCTAGACTACGGAACCATGAGGACTACTTACAAAGCAAAGTATAGTTCAGTAGACATGTCTGCCATGTGTTGTACACCAAGTAAGATTATCTGATCGTCTGTCAAATAGGTTAACCTTGCTGTCTTTAAAACAAAATATCAGCATGTGTTTAACTCTACAAAAACGGTAGACATAATCCTTTTTGACTTACCGATAACTGCGATCTATCAGAACGAGAATACATATAAAGTATGATATATCCCAGAATATACCCACCATGTCTGTTATCTATAGCACCTTGTGATATAACACGTGGGAGAGATAAAACACATCTCTGTATAATCATTAGTCGATCAACATGATTTCATAGGTAGGATTTTAAGTGCAAATTACACAGTCCAAGTAGTTAGAAATACTAAAATCTGTAAGCTCCCTGCATGCTTAGTTATATGTCCGTCTCCACGTGTTTGTATATCCTGTATATTTAGGACTCCATACAATGTGAATTGCGCAAACCGTCGAGTAAACTATATAACTGATCCACCCAGTGTTTATAACAATCGTAAATCAACCAGACAGAATTATAAGCCATATTCAATTTTGGGGATGGCCTCACGCCTATTTAAACAAGTCAAACGTGTTTTGTATTTACCTTATATAAATTATGTTTTCCTTACGCAAATACATACAGGATTCTGTATAGTACCCCTGAACAGGTAAATACCACAGGTGAAAGAAACATGCTGTAGAAACCACTCAACAGTCAGTATAATACAAAATATAAATTAAGGACATAAAACATATGTTCGAACGGAGGAAAAAGCAGGAAATAAATATTGCACATATAAAAAATTATTGATATTCTGATAAACACAATACAGCATTAATTTAAATATGGTATTCATACTAAGTAAATAAATTTCATCACAGAAATTTCAGATTGGGGGGAAATAAATTTCATGGTTACTTTTGAGAAATATACATCTATCTGGTCAATAATAACATATATTGCCGTCTCTCGAGATGTGCATATAAATATATATTATAACAACTCGAGATTAAGAGCATTGGAAACCATTTCTCTCGGAGTTTATGTAGATCATGATAGGATTCAGTGGTTTTTAATTAATCGACCTACCCTCTCCCCCACCCCACCCCACCCCATGTGAGTATTCTTTGGTATTAATCAGTGGGATATTCGATAAATTGTTTTTCTAAATTTTTATTCAAAGTAAAGAGTTGCTGTGGTAAACTACATAGAACAGTGAATTTTATTATTTTAAAGCATGTTTTGTGCAATGGTCTTTGGTTGTAGGCATACCTTTAATTATTATACGGTTATTTACCAGTGCACATATGTTATAATGTAACCAACTTGATATAGTCAATTTGAATAGTATCAGTACATTCATTGCTGGTTGATGTTCAACGTCGTGATCAATGGTATTTTACCCTTTGGAAGAAGATGACTACCCACGGCAAATATACTAGCAACATAAACACAACCATCAAATGTGAAGCGGTTGGAAATTTAATGTTCCTCCAGTGGTAAGAAGAAAGTATCAGTATCACTTGAAATATTCTGCTCTAAAGCTTAAATATAATAACCATGTGCAAAAGAACTGCTTGAAAAGGTGTCCCTCTCAATGAACGTATTTGATTTGGTGTAAAGACAAACATAGTCAACACACAGGTAAAAATTTATCACGGCTTGGGCTATATGGCGGGTTCGATCCATGCTAACGATGTTAGGGTTTGCACGGTGCATCTGTCAAATTTAAGTGTTACGTTTAGGGCCAGTGTTAGGTTAAGCGTTAGTTTTAAGGTAAGGTTTAGTATGAACCCTAACCCAAAACTATAGGAATTCACGTTTTGTCTTATACAAGACGGACATGCTGTTTGCATGCTATCGATCAGGGGTATTTATATGGTATGGTTTTTCTGAATGGAAACCAGGTTTCTCCTCACGATTGCCTAATTGGGATTTCACAATGTTGGTCTAACATAAGGTAAATAAAGATATAAAATAATGTAATAAGTGTATGACCAGTGCGAGCTACTATCTAATTACAGGTAAAACATCTGTTTGCAAATATAACGAAACCTAATGCCCCATGAACGAAACCCTATAGCGTAATAAGGAGAAATAGCTTTTTTCGCACACAATGTCAATGAGAAATGTTAGTATTATAAGTAACGTGATACTACACATAAATACACAAAAATATACGTGCACAAATATAGTCAGGCCAGGTTGGGTTGAGGTTTACATTAATGGCTTTGGTTTGACTTGGTTTCCTTGATATAATGAGACCAGTAAAGCAACAATGATTTTATACATCCCTCACATATACTTTATATACCATGTAAATGGTCATTACCTTCTCTCAAGATGCCTGTAGGTTACCCCTTACAACTCTAGATTAAGATCTAGTCAGAAACTTGTCTCTGGGAGTTTATCTAGAGCATGAGATGATTAATCCATTTTAATTAATCGACATTCCTGTGTCAGTGTGATTACTTTTTAGAAATATATATACCCACTTCTGATATATCCCAACAGGGCAGATGGTGAGAGATGATTTGGCTCAACCTAAAACAGCAATGAACTCGGTACAAAAAGTAGGACTAGCTTCAAAGTTACAAATGGGGAGAATCCTTTAAAATATGGACAAAATTTTAATCAGTTCTTCAGTTGCAAAAATGTACTTAACAACGTTTAAACAAACAAAAATGAGAACTCGCGCAAACAATGGTGAACATTATAAGAAAATTCACCATGGCCTACATATAGGCCTACCCACGGAATATATGTTAAACCGCGGTTATCATTTCGTATCAACATACCTGTTATTTCCAAACTTAATTTGTCTTCCAATACACAGCACATAGGACGTTTAATGTACATACATAACGTATGAGCAGTTAACTTCCGTGCACAAGTTTACGAATGGTAGCAAACAGAAAACTCCCCAAACGGGCACTCAAAACCCCACATGATCTGATCTTTACCACCAATACATAAAATTCCCAACAGCGTTATATGTAATTCCATCTATATCTTCCGAGACGTTGTTATCTGCGACCCACATAGGCGTGTCCGTCTGTCATGCTGCTGATATCTATAAGAGAACTGTGTTATCAATATACTAAGACACTCACCTAGTCAGCCCAACTATTCCTATATGCACGGTACATACAAAATACTTCTGTTGCTTTGACCATGATATGAGCATTCTATTAGCTCCTGATAAATCATAAATTATGTGCCTTAGTCGTGATTTCGTTTGTTTATAGACGTATAAATTTATGTAGACAAGCGTCCAGGCCTATAGTGTACTTGAGGACATATGTGTCTAGGGTTTCTCGGTTCGGAAATTACTGTAAGATTTCAGCCCTTCCCCGTCTAAAATCGGGTCAAACTATTTAAATACATTTTCATTAAATCGATAGGCAAATAAAGATTTTAATACGAGATTTCCCGTAAAAAAAACCTTAATATTTAACAGTTAACAAACGAAAAGGTTTCTATAAGGTTTCCCTAGCGGCAAATCATTGAAACCATATATACTATTTGGTTCAACAGTGGAAGAAATTATTATAATGTTGGCCCCTTCCTGAAACCTGGGTCTACTTCTGGATGAAGAATGTTATATCCACCACAGGAAATTGTCATTCACATATTCACGAAAGCCCACATTTTATTTTGTTTGCTTTGCTCAAAGTACACCCTCTTAAAAGTGCAGTTATCTCGTTCATTTTGCAACGCCATCGGTCTTAAAACTCTCCCCCTCCTAGCTGTACGTTGTTCAATCACTCGGCTCCGACTGGTTAAAACAGCCTACCACCGAACATGTAGGCATTCAAGCGGAGTTTTGTTAACCCTTAGATTTCCTAACAGTACTGTCAACCAATTCAAAGCGATAAGACATTACATTAGTAGTAAATCTGCACACAATTGCAAAATAACTGGCTAACTCATCTTCGTGTATATGTGATCTGTGTATTCGACTGTGAGCCTTGCTCCCTACGACGTCACTTGAAAGTAGTCCGCTGACCACCAAATTCCTTCTTATTGGCTAGAGCTAAGAAGATCCGTACAACATGGCGTTCACCTCACATCTGCTGGACCATGTTGTAACCATCAAGTACCATCTAGCGTGGAGCTTTGGGATAAACCCGAGCCATCACTCACTTACCAGAAGGTCACGTGTTGGAGCTCTACTTTTAGTCACAGTAAGTAAAAAAATCCAGTTGCTAAAAAATTGGAAAATATGTAATGTGGGTCAACATTAAATGGAACAATATTTTACAGCTGTAATTTGCCTAGTCTCGCGTGACTATAATTTGCCTGGCTACGACCTTACAATTTACGCATTTTTAGCGAATATCACTACATTCAAAATGTTCCTGGTTTATGACTAAGCGGGTACGAAAGTCATGGAGGTAAGACGGCGACGGTTTTAATCAAATGCTGCCGGACAGCAGACAACCACATATAGTTTCTACAACCACACTTGGTATTTAAAAGGTGAAAGATAAAAAGAGAAAAAGGAAGACGTATTTGAAAGTTACAGTCTATATACTCGATCGTGTTCGTCGATTGATGGAACTTCTCATAGCTATAACGCGCGGACAACACGATGAACATGGATTTTATCTTACACTTAAAATTTGTACATTTTATCTCTGTGCTTTGTATCATCTTGTTTTGTATTTTTGTTTTTTTGTCATTGGAGTAGAAGATATATCCATTGGGCTGCGTAAATCCCCAGCCCCACAGGGTTTGGTGTTAAAATATCATTATACGGCTGTCTTGCTGTATATTGCGTATTACCAAAAGTAGTGGAAGTGCATGTTTATAATGTAGAAAATGTATAGCAACCGTTTTAAAATCGCTGCATGCTATATATATATATATTGGTGGAGGCAAGCAAAATTTCTCTCTCTTCATTTATTCAAAATATATATATAATGCATGTGAAGTATCTTCTTTCTGCGAGTTAAAGATCTACAATTAAAATTACACAGATAACTGTAATATACACTCGCAAATTTAATTCGAATCTTAACATTTCCAAAGACATTACATAAAAAACAAAATGCTCACCAACATCAGATAACGTAGGAAAAAGATCTACGACCAAATAAGTATAATACGAACGAGAGTGCATTGGGGCATTCTAATAATCCTTGAAGGCATGGTTTCGGCTTTGAGTGTTTTATGTGGGATATGTCCAGTGAATAAAACACCGCCTGTCTTTTTTTCCTCTACCTAACAAATTTGCATGTAAGAACTGTCCGAAGTGATTATACGCTCGGATAGTGTGTGTTACAAAGTAACTAAAATGTGTACGTTCCGTGTAGAGGCTGCCCACTGAACATGCGTATAGTTAATAACCTGTGGATGATGATACAATCCAATCGTTCTGTGTAGGATAGCGACGCTACTTGAGTCTTCCTAACCTTTAGAAATAGCAGAACGCTACCATGATTCTGCTCTTTATCTTCCAATGTATAGCAATTGAATGGCCTTACCCTGGCTTAAACCATCTCATTTTCTTCCTTAAACACTTTTGGGTTAGACTGACCCATAAAACGACCATTCGACGTCTATTTTCATGTCAAAATCAATCATTTCTCAGCAGTACCACAGTCGCTTAAAATGTCTTCCAGGGTAATTAGGTCATACGGATTCAACGCTATTTGTTATTCAGAGACAGGCCTTATCTCTAAAGTTTTGGTACAGCTGCACGTCGTAGCTCTATTGACTGTATAGTCTATAAGATACGTATTCGCATCTATGTGTAAGAAATGTAGATTTCTTGTAAAACCTTATAATTAGCATTAGATGCAATATATTAAATTTATAGCCATAAAATTAACATGTTTCAACAGTGGAAGAAATTATTGTAAACAACAGTGGGATCCTTCCTGAAACATGGGTCTACTTCTGTCATCTTCCCAAGTCAAGGCGGAAAAGGAGATCGTCGCATTAAGCCTCTCTTCCTTTCTTACCTTGCCTCCATACACGGTAAAACCTAGAGTTAACTAGAGTCTACAGCAGCTACTTTCGGATGACCTCTCTTTACCCCACCCAATCAGATTGGGGCTTTCCTAGAATAAGAAAGAGGCGGTCTAAATACAAGATGATATTTAGGCTATACATGTAATATACACACACGATCTTAGTCCCATTAACGAGTCCTGACATCACCAGAGACACGTTAATTGCCACGTTTTTGCCTCGAAGTGCAGCAAGGGTAGTAATGTGGAAGTCTCGTCTTACACATTTTGACTCTTGCAATGGGAAGATGACTTCTGTATGAAGAATTTTATATCCACCACACGAAATTGCATGGCCTTACTCTGACTTAAACCATCTCGTTTTCTTCCTCAAACACTTTTGGGTTAGACCACATAAAACGACCCCTCGACGTCTATTTTCATGTCAAAATCAATTCAGCAGTACCACATTCGCTTAAAAATGTCCTCTTCGGTACTTAAGTCATACGGATTCAACGTTATATGTTATTCAGAGGCAGGCCTTATTTCTTAAGTTTTGGTACAGCTGCACGTCGTAGCTCTATTGACTGTATAGTCTATAAGATACGTATTCGCGTCTAAGTGTAAGAAATGTGGAATTCTTGTAAAACCTTATAATTAGCATTCAACGCAATATATTAAATTTATAGCCATAAAATTAACATAAATCATAATAGTATAAATTCAAATATTCCGCATGACGTCAGATAACCATGGATTGATCGCGCCACTACAACACTCTCACACCTGGCCTGTGGTTGTTTTCGTCTATTGTAAAATGACACTTTTACAGTTGATGTTTTTTACTGATATTACTGAGAAGCAGCAACTGGACAAATTTGAAAAGGGTCGAGTAATACACTGTTTATCAAGGTCAATGATGCTATACCACAAGGTACAAACTTAGATAATGTTTTGAAGTCCTTATGTTATTTGTAGGCCTACAGATGCGGGCCTTCTAATGTAGGCTAGATGTACGGCACATGCACACCTTATTTTTGTCTGTTCCTAATTAAGTTTCTCTGATTTGGTTAAAACCGTCTTCGTCATATAGACGGCTTGATAAAAAAGCAGGACCTTTTTATGTTATGATATTCGGTGAATTACCGTAAAATGTGCGGTCGACTTTGGGTGTCGAGTGTTTGTTTCTATTTTCTTTGGACGCATTTGAAGAATTAATAAAAAGTGTCGCCTTAATGAAGCACTTTCATGCACTAACGACTTACCTCGTGTTTCAAATTGCCCTGGGTATGGGGTAGGTTGTTACGAAATTTTGAATTCATAAAATTGCACATTACTCTAACAAGGAAACGTCATTGGAAAAATAAGTATGGCCGAGAGTATAAACATCCAGCTTAATGCCAAGGAGATATCCGAATATCTTTTCAACAAGAAAGACGGTTTTTAAAAAACGAACAGTCTCCTCCTCCCCCACCCAAAAAAGTCAACCTTTATCAAACCTTTCACCGTTGAAGAATATGTCATTCGTAAGATCTCCTATTTTGCTTTAAAACATTTCCAGCTTTTAATAAAATATTCACGAAATTTTTCCGTTCATAAAATCTACACTCATGTGTACCAAGGTGTTCATTGTATGTACGGTTATGACCGCCAAACGTCGACAAAATTGCTGGAATGGTTTAACTTGAGGTATGAGACCTTCCATCCGCGACCGATCCTGTGTCGTTTATGATCTATATTCTCTATATCAAGTTTGCACACAGTATGCACACCTTATAAAGCTGGTTTCCCTCTCTGATTGGCTTGGTATGGCAAATCGGTCTATACCGAGTTATACAAACCCCCATTGGTCACACTATCGATATCTTTACATTTACGCTACACAGTCTCTCTCTCTCATTGTGCAGACCGAGCGGCGAGAATCTTCCTATTGCATAGGTCAAAATGTGTAACACCAGACTTCCACATTACTACCCTTGCTGCAAGTCGAGGCAAAAACGTGGCAAAAATTTAATTGGACTATTATAGTAACGAGCAGCCAATCAGAAAGTCGTTTACCCATCAAAGTCTACAAAAAAAAAAGCGTGGCGCCACTGTCAATTAACGTGTCTGTGATGCCAGGACTCGTACAATCTAATTAAAATCAAATCTCAAAAACGCTCCCGTGTTTTGTTTATCGCTATATCGAGATCTCAGGCAATCAATCTACTAATACTGTTCAATTAGGTGAAGCTTACTGGGGTTCACGAAAAGTCACAGTTTCAGTTGTCCAATAAAAACATAGATAACACGAGGCCATGGTAACACCGAATTCAGCCAAATAAAGCAGAAGTTGTCGGATTTTCTTCTGTGTTAATATTGTAAGTCACATGTACACGGGGGAAATCGAATTCCACCCAAACTTTATCTTTTGAATGGTGTTTGATGATTGTGCGTGTATGTATCTGTTGGTCATGTAAAAATACGCCGTCGGGAAACTTCGGTATGTCGGCAGAAATCTTCGACTTTTACAAACCAGAAATGAGAAGCAGCTCTGTGATTGGTCAATTTAAGAAACCAATCGACATTAT
>JAQQZZ010110000.1:17346-30636 GCA_030265115.1 Mopalia vespertina | reverse complement strand
ATTTTTATATTTTACATATGTTTTTATCAATTGTGCAAAAACTAACTTGAATTTAGAAAAACCCTATGACGGTTTTTGAGTTTAAATACTTGACTACAATCATGGAATTTTGAAGACAAAATCTCTAACCACCTAAGAAAAATAAGAGTTATAAACCGAGGTTCATTTTTTAAAATTATTTGACGTTTTTGTTTATTAATGCCAATCTAAAATAAATTGAATCATAATATAACATTATATTTAGAATCTTGAAGTCCTCTTCTTTCTAAGTTTATGTGGTGTTAATATAATCAACAATTGGAAATTACCGCAAAAGCCACGAGAAGATAAGGGTCGCATTTTTTACTCCTGACTAGCGGTGGAGTCCTTAAGGACCCCTAACTAACAATTTGGTGTAACAGCCATTGGAATTAGAAAAAATAAGACCTGGAATTGTATTTTGTTTTTCACTGCGAAATACATTTGCTCGAATTTAATAAGAATTGATTCAATTGAATCGTCACCAAGTTAGCATTTTTGGGATTCTGCCTATTGCAGTCTTCATGCAATGTATATATTGTGAGATGACGGGGTGCTGCGATGCCTTAAGGGCGACAGCAAATAAAATGTGAGCTAATTCAGCTGAAAGGAAGCAGATTGGCTGGAGTTGTTAAGTGACTTCATGCTGTTCATGGCCGACTTTCACAAAGCCTTCCTTGTGTGACTTTTACACTTAGAGTGATAACTAACAGTAAATTTAAGCCCCCTTGGTCCTTAAGCTGAGGGGGCTTTGTGACAGGCTCGTCTCCTTAGTGTAGGCATGGCGGGAAAACTACGGTCACTTTAGCGTAAGGAGGCTTTGTGAATGTGGGCCCTGGTGCTTCCGAATCTACGGGAATCGCAAAGGTGAACTGTGATGGCTTTCTATTGCGTCCTTCTTGTTGTGTCTGTCATAGTTTGCTTCGGGTGAAGTTGCCATTAAAGTCATGGGTGCCTTTCCTTCATCCATTAACATGGCACAGTTTCAGACGAGGAAAATAACATTAAGTACGGCGTTGAATCCATATGTCTACACTGGATTCAATCAAACAAAACAAACAAATGAAAAAGCCTGTGCATATTTTGTGCCCAGAAATGTCATTCTTTACTTTTGAAAACATTAATTAATTTTCATTCTTAATTAAGCAACTATAGGGCGCCTATGTTGTGTTGATCTAGATTCAGTTATTTTACTTCACATGTCCTTTACATTTAAGACAGGTGATTTTACGTTCATGCCCTTACAGAAAAGCCCTATAGGATCCTTTAAAATAATTACAAAATCCTATAGGATTAATAAAACTAAAGGATACCATAGAAACCATAAAGGAGGTTCATTTAACAACAAGTGACGATGTCGTAAATCTTCTGGATTCTGCTTAGCTCACATGTCACACAATATAATAGTAAAAAATGCATTCCCTGTTTGACACGACACTGGTGCTACACACTCTTCATCGTTACACGTATGGTTGTTTTCCTTCGGAACTTAATATGTTACATCCTCAGTTGGGGTTTATTTCTTTTCAGTACATTCGTTTATCTTGTAATGTAAATCTACATATATATTTAATAGACATTGGGCAAAAAATTAGAGAAGGTTTGTCGCGAGTACACATAATATGGTCATTAAATAAAATGACGTTCAAGCTAATCATCAGCAACATGTCCACAAACAACAAAGACAGATCCAAAGACTGAGGAAATTTAAAAGACAATTTATTTACAGTCCATATCTGTCAAGGGCAAAATGTGATCAATATCCGATGCCCCAAGCATCTGAGATTTAACAAAAGTTAACAAAATATCATTTGTGTAGTTCGTTTAGACTAAGAGAAACCCTAACAAAGTAGCCCAGGGCAAACTCTTTGTCAATAGCAAAAAATAATCCAGGCAGTGATTGGCTATATTTGTCTGATTAATTAAACACTTTGTTTATAGGCTACAACAAGAAGAAAATCGCACGACAGCGTCTTATGTTTGACAATATACCCAGGGCCCCAGGGGCCTATCGTACACTCATGCCAGTATAGAATTCTAAACAATAATGTGATATAGCTTAAGTATGGCTGGTATACTTTCCAAAGAATGAACAAACAAAGTTGTATTCAAGCCCGACTTCAGTTTATCTATTTTAACATTGCAGGCAAATTCTTTCAGCCAGCTGTTAATCTCGCTGTAACTACCATGTTTGGTAAAGAGTCATTTCAAATCGAGATTAGTTTAGATTAAATAACTATGGTAAGATAATAACTAATCAAGAATGTATGACCACAGAAAAGGCGAAGCCATGGAATATTTACACGCTTTAAACCAAAATTTACGAATATACACGGTTTCTGCGACAGGCGTTTGAAGAAACTGTATTAAATTTCAGTTTACATCTATAATTGAATTTGATTTTCCTTACAAAGTATATTTATCATTGAACTGTAAAATCACCTTTCAAAATTTGTACATGTATTGCATTATATCTTAGCTTGTGTACCGACACGGTCACATTCAATCCCTTAATGAAAACTGTGGTATTAGGCTCCATGTTTATATTATTTTGAAATATTTTACGCTGATTAGAACGTAAATTTTTGTATGAGTTTTTACTGTCAATTGCTTTGCCCTCGGCTGCTTTGTAGGGGTTCCCTTTAATCAGCTAAATAAATATATTACGAACTTAATCTTCACAACTGACATTTTGTTAGTTTCCAATAACTTGCTTGAGGACATCGATGTTTTCGTCTTGCTTCCAGGAAGAAGTTATTGGCAGATAAGGCTTACAAAAAAGTTGTGGATAATGTTTCTATCATGTACCTGGATGGTAAAGGTGAGTGTGTGTTCGCATTGCTTGAGCGATACTGTTACGAACAGTCTATAAATAATCTATAAACGTTCAGTGCAGCCTTGTCGAACTCAAGGGCGGCAGTCCTGAACGTCAAAATAATGGACAAACATGAAATCAAGAATGAACCCTGATCCAATTTATTCCGTAAATTGAGTATATGAGAGTATACGAATTGATGAAATAGGAGTATGCAACTGCTGCTTATGTATTAGGTATTGAATAACCTGTTGTGAGGTATGATGTGACGAACCACGCTGGTCAATTCTGTAGAACGATTTATTGATTAAGTAAAAACAGATATCTTTGTAAAATAACTAATGTTCGCCATTTGAAAAACACGCATTTTCTCAATACAATCAAGCAGTATTAATGACAGATATAGTCTCTCCCACTATGTTTAATGGTTGCTGTGGTTTGTCTGAAGGAGAGTGACATTGGTGTTAAGATAACCCTTGCGAACGGTATGTTGTTTGCAATAAAAAGCCTCATGAAATATAAACTGTTGATCTGGCAAATAAATAGAGTCATAAAGTGGGCCACTGTGAATATTCTTTTTGATATGAGCCCATAATTACTACTGTACTCTTCAAATACAAGTAAAAATTCGTGATTTTCTGAAATCCGTGGTTTTCATAGTGCATAAAGGAAAACGTTGGATTGGGGTAACCATGTTAAGCCTTTTACGCTGTCGTTCGCCTACCGACAAGCTTCCACAATTATTAAATATTGTAGGAGAGTGATTATCTGTGACTAAATCAATGTAAGGCTGACCCCCAAACTGCAGCCACAAAAAGTAGCAAACTCAACTCCAGCAAACCTGTGACGAAAACCTGGACTTGTGATTAACACGACAACACCATTTGTCTTTTTCAACGCATTACGCATCACTACTGCAGATCAGAAAAAAACCCAAAACGAAGCAAAACAAAAAACAAAAGCAAACAACCAACAAGAAGAACAGAGACATATGGATACAAATATGGTCTACAATCCCGCGAACAAAACCCAAATGACAGTTGTATACCTTTTGTTAGACGTTTTGTAATGCACGTGTTGTAATGTGTCGTACCTTAGAAATATTACAAGCTAGGTTTACATAAAGGTAAAACTGAACTGAAAGTCAAATTTCATTTGACAACCTTTTCTTATAAATAAAATTAAATTCAAAATAAAAAAGTGAATATTCCTCTACAGATAATACATCCAGTAGGCCTTACTCACATTTAAGGAAAAAATGTTAAATAGCAATTTAACAGACTAGAACGCCCACGCCTACTAATGAAATAAAACTGCGAGCAAGACTCACACTGCATGTGTTCCATGAAAAGGTTGCCTTGATTGATTGACTATCATATACATCTATGTCCATTATCGATCGAAGTAATCGGCGCGAATTGCCCAGTGAAGCTACATGCGCCAACAAAACCAACCAACCAAAGATCGGATCGAAGTAGTCGGCGCGAATTGTCCAGTGAGGCTACATGCGCCAACGAAACCAACCAACCAACCAAACACCCGATCGAAGTAATCAAACGAAAGACTGGCATGTGTGCTACCTGTTGGTTCGTCTACTGCTTTACAGATGATCTGAATTGAATAAACTTGAAAATATAATGGAACAAATGTTTACTAAACACATTAAAGGACGATTGTTTACTATTCGTTTATAATGTGCAGAAGCATCGATAACTTTGTCGTAATGATGTCCATGCTTGTGAACGACTTTAAAATGTTTTCTTTTTCTTAATTAATAACTGAATATTCACGGTACGAAAGCTGTTTATGGAATACTAAAACATATGAAAAAGTGGAATTCAATGTAGAACACATCTTTACTTGTTCGATACCTATGTAGGTTGTATTTCAAATTATTGTTCACAAATTTGATGATTCATTGCTGCTACAAGATATTGAAAGATTCGTGTATTTCTGTATTAATATACATTAAAGGTTTCCCATGACTACGATTACAAAATATTGGTTGAGGATTTTGAAATTAGACAATTGTATTATCAAGACCACCTGTATGGATTTATATAGAAAAGTGGATGTCTCGACAAACATACAACCTGGCGCAGGTTTAAAATGTCTTGAGCGAAAAAAACGCCGCATTGATTTTTCATTAGATGGACTAAAAGAATGAATCCAGTATGTTGTCGGGTTTTTTATTTAATGTAGAGAGAAATCGTACAAAGTAAAACAGGCTTCTCCAAATGTAATTGTATAAGACAACGGCAGGTAAGTGAACCTGACTTACGCTGAAGCCGTACATTCCGTTTAAGAACAGAAGACATGTCTTTGATGTTTTGGGTTTTCCTAAACGGTTCTAGCTTATGTAGGTTGTCGCTGCCCATGACGACAAAGGACTATAGTGGGGTTATTGTTAATTTGGCTCAAGATTGTTTTATCCTAATCTTCACATTCTATAGCTGTGTAGTGTCAGTTATTGTTGGAATACACCCTTACTGTAAAATCTTATATGATCCTATAGGATTTTGGACGTCCTATAGGATAATTATAAAATCCTATGGGATCCTGTAGGCTTCTTCTGTAAGGGCAACGCCGTCATGCAAGTGAAATAACCTTAAGCACGGCGCAAAATACCAATCAATCAATCAATCAATCAATCAATCAATCAATCAATCAATCCTTATCCCACGACACCATTAGCTAAATACTAAAAAAGGCTTTATATATGAAAATATAACATCGTGTCCTTCACAAACAAACAGAACGATGTCAACTAGGAGTATGCTATAGGTGAAGAATAATGGACTGACATGACAATCCTTGAGAGAAGACAGTTAACGCTTTATTAACTACCTTTCTGTCACATGTACAGGTTGTACTTATGCCTCAAGGTAAGTCCTCCGCCGGTTACAATATGATTGGTCTATCGACTATTGGTCTTCGTTTGAAGCAATCTTAATTTTGTTATGACGTCATAATTCAAAGAATAATAGTCACACCCATCCAATAATCCTATAGCTATGTGATTCCCAGTAGGATCCCCATGAATCTCGACAGTCATGTACGCAAAATGATGCCACGTGGACTGACCTGTGTGCGGTGCCTGACCAGCAGCATATCTGTACTTCTTATATATTTCTCAATGAGAAGAGATCGTTTAAAAATGGCTCATTCAGTTTTGGGAACATTTGGCCTACAGGTCTGTTGTACAGCGCTATACACATGATAAATGTCACCAGATTGCTGTTTTTAACCAAGAAGTATCACCTAATTTTTTAAAAATAAACTCACGATAGAAGGCTTGTCTCAAAAAGTCATTTGAATGAGTTTTTCTTGCCAACGCAGCACTCACTGAGACGTCACGCTTCTTAACAAAGTGGGTACCGTAGAAATCCTCATACATCGCCATATCAAATGAACAGAATATTGATTTAAGAATAATTAAAGTAGCTTTGGCCCGGGCATCTTCCCGGGGAAAGGCGGAAAAGAAGGTCGTCACATTAAGGTCTTGCTGGACTCCTTCGGCTCAAAATGAACCAAGTGTTTTTTATCGCTTAGATTAAAGGTAAGGTATATAAACTATAAGTTTGTGAAAAAATAATTCGAAATTCTAATTACAAACAGTTTAATTGGAGCCTATGATTTAATTTTCCCATCATCATATATTCAAGTCGCAAAACTTGAATTGTCTATTTCTGGCACTTTATTTTTAAGCAGACTCTACATTTTCCACGGCGTATTTTTAGAAAACTGTTCATGTTAGAAACTTCAAATTTGTACAATTTAAAAAGAATACAATCTGCAGCAGAGACGAAATACAACGGGTGTTCTGAAAATCGACAAAGGGGTCCAACAAGACCTCAATCCTCTCTTCCTTTCCTACCTTGCCTTCATATACGGAGAAACCGGAGTCAGCAAGAATGTACAACAGTTACTTTACCCCACCCAACTAGGTTGGAGCTTCTATTTGAATAAAAGAGGTGATCTAAACAAACGGTGACAAATAGGCAATATATGTGATATACACCCACGGCCTTATCCTCTTTAACGTGTCCTGACATCACCATAGACACGTTAACTGACCGGCGCGCCATGTTTGTTTGTTATAGACTTTGATGTGTAAACGACTTTCGGATTGGTTGCTTGTTTCTACAATAGTCCAATGAAACTTTTGCCAGGTTTTAGCCGCAATTTGCAGCAAGGATAGAATGCGAAAGTCTCGTCCTACGCAATTTAGCCCTTAAAATAGGAAGATGCGCCCCATTGTATTTCAACTAAAATGACACAGAGAACACGAAATGATAAGAGGAGATAATTAGACATTAGGAAACAAAGATAGAATTTTTTTATATTGTACTGTAATGTCCATTTTACAAACATTCTGTCAAATTTAAACGAGTTTTAAATAAGTTAATATAAACATCGAATGTGGCCTTAAACACTAACAAATCAGAGCGGAACTCATTATATATGATATCAGACGTTAACGCGTAGTGCCCATCACAAATCAGTCGCCGTTTATAGTTGAGCAGGAGTTGTATATATGATATGAGTAGGCCTACAAAACCCTCATCTATAGCGCTAGACAATAATCTATGTCAATTGTACTGAACATGCACCCATAAACTTTACGCTACCAAACAGTCGATTGCAGTCACTATATAGTTAATAGAGTATGGTCGACATACTATAAGCTGTACACATTTTGAGCATGGCGCTAAGCACTTATCAATTAATCACAATTTGCCGTTAAGCAAAGGCGGTATGTTAAGATATCAGTGGAGCTATGGCTGCGTCAAGTTTAGCTGTACACAGCTTTCCACTCAGTCAAAGCGAAGTATTCAGACAGGTACATCTCTGTGGCCAGCAATTGGAATGCGGGCGAATCCGCGGTCATCTGATAATAAATTGTAGAAAACTAAATTGGCTGTCTGACAGTTTAAATTATCGATGTAGCTTATGAGGTTAAAAAGCTATTAAAATTGGAATTTTGTTATATGTTTAATAGTTTAACATTGGGGACAAATTGCAGTCTGTAAACCTCTAAATTTATAATTTGCTGTAAACAGAACGGTTGCTCCTCGCAAAAGAATAAAAAGCCGAATCTTTAAAAAGAGATGCAATGTTCTGCAGCTTTACCACACATCGTTGTCTATTTCTGATGTGTTTATACAGTTGTTATTTGGCTAACTATGAGTGCACAAACTACGGCAACGTTCCGAATGTCACTGCATTACTCCTATTTTGCCAGCAATGCGTCTGTACGAAACGAAGGTTTTAATAAAATGTTCGGACTACTAACTGAAAATTGTGACCGGTGTGCACTTGAAACGGACTATATGAATGAATTCCCAAACCGGAAAGTATTGCTTTTAATACTGGCCAGCTAGATGACAATCTGAGTGAAGTTTTGTCCTGCAGTTGAATACATTGTAAATGTACATAAATAAAAGATAAATATAGGATAGCCGTGTTAGTCTTATATACAAACAAACTACATTATAATGATGATGTGGCACCTTTGAGACTAAGCATATGTTGTTGTTGTTGTCACACAATCTAAATAATCTTAATCTTAAACTTAACTGTGAGAACAACAACAACTTATGGTTAGTCTCAAAACTGCTACCTCATCATTATAAATAAAAGAAAAAAGCTGTCAAAACTTGCTCCGGGGAGTGAACGTGGACATAAGAGTGAATACCCTAGCAGTTAAAACCGGTCGACAACACATGTGGGAATAGAGAATCTGATTTGATGATAAAAATACGTGTTTTTATTTTACTCTGCAGCAATAATGTCTTTTAACTTGTGCAGAATCGCTGCTCTTCGTAGAAGCCAATGGCTATTTTACAGAAAATACGTCTCTCATTTCAGTAAAACATTTTTGTAGGACCGGAGTTATCTACTTGTGGGCCTTAGGCCAAACTCAACACTGGGCCCCCAAATTTATAGAAATGTTGACATGTTGCAGTATCCAATATATCCAGTGGGCCCTGGGCCAATGAACTACTACGCCAACCCGACCATGAATGCTTGTGAGAGGCTATGCCATCGATAGCAAAGTAGGACCCCCACGGAGCTATACCTCAATCAGCGCACGGAGCTATACCACAATCAGCGCACGGAGCTATACCACAATCAGCGCACGGAGCTATACCACAACCAGCGCACAGAGCTATACCACAATCAGCGCACAGAGCTATACCACAATTAGCGCACGGAGCTATACCACAATCAGCGCACGCAGTTTCGGTTTGCGAAACATTTGTTGGGCATTTCACTTTCTAACTAATTCGGTTCTATGATTTAATGTTATTAGAATGTCATTTCATGTTGGGTAGCCTGTGGTTTGTGTTTGTTAAAGGCCTATAACATTTTGATATGTCCACCCAAGAAATAAATTCTATATCACACAGGCAAACATTCTTTCTCAGTAAATTGACAAATCAAGCTTCTTTGCCTCGGTCATTTCCTTCACACGACATCGTGTTAAAATATGCTGCTACTTCAAATTGTTTGCGCGGGTAATTTTGGTTTACGTGAAACCATTTACCCTTGGGCTTATTATCAGTAACAATTTGTTTGTGTTGATCAAATATCCCCATCGCTCGAACAAAGTTTCTCCCATACCTACGTGTCTAAAGCTACGTTTCGTAATCCAATATGTCTTTATATTTGTACATGGTGATTAGAATTGTAACAGCATAAACGCTTAAACGCTGCTAATTAGCAGAACGTCAATTCAATTTGGCATTTTTCTTTACATACAGCTGCATCCTATTATTTATGAAGTCAAAACTTTCTACTGTAAATATAGGTACACGGCATACATGTAGGCCTAAAGACGTCAACGATTCACAACCAGATCGACGTCGGCAGTACGGTATATTGAATCTTACACAAAAATCTTTATTTCATGCTGATATTTAAAGGTTTTTTAAAACTTTTTTCTGGCAAAAATATTTCTCCATATTGGCACAGTCTGGCATAATTTATTGATTTGTGACTAATTTGTATGTCTGCCATGACAGGGTGATTTAAACCTGTAAACCTCGCCACTAGGGGCTACCACCCAGGTCGTAAAGAAAACCACACACCTTGTTAACAGCTCACATTAAATAATTTTCTGGCTGGACGCATTGGATTAAAACCGGAAGCCGTCTTCCCGCCATGCCTTACAAACTGCCCGCTTCGTCATAAACCAGTACAATTTTGAGTAGTGATATTCGCTAAAACGGTGTAAATTGTGCATTCGTCGTCAGTGAATCACAGCTGTTTAAATACACCGGGAATATGCTATGATGTAATTCAGCTGTAGATCAATCCTATTCCCTCGCTAAAGTTACCGGAGACACCCTGATCAAACAAACAAACAGATTACAAAGATATTAACAAGTTTAATCATTCTTAAATTTCAATTTTCAATTTTATGTTGACCTACATTACACATTTTCAAATCTTTATATGCACCGGGTTTTTTTTTGTAAACGTAAAGCCCCCTCGTGACTTCCTGGTACGCATATTATATAGAGATACGAGGTATAGCCCTACGAAAACTACAGAAATAAGACCTGCCTCTTAATAACAGCAAATATTGAATCCGTATGGCCTCTTACCTTGCCAAAAAACACTCTGTCCTGTTCGTCGAATATTCACCGGTGTTTTCAATACACCAGACATGTACTCTAGTGCATATTAAATTATATGCCAAGCATTTTATGTGAGGCTCTCTGGATTTTGAAACCAATTGCCACAATGTTCCTCGTTGGGGGATCACGTGATATGCTTTGGCAAATAGATGACGTCACTTCAAGCTGTCAATCACTTCCAGCTACCAATCGACGCATCGCTGATCCCGCCGGGCGTAGGAAAATTTAAACTTTGTCTGCAGAGCTGAGTATAATCGGAAAACATCCGTACCATCCATATTTCAATATCATATTCCAATTACCTTATCGCGGGAAGAGGTTTTACATCGAACAAAAGATAGGAGGGTTCCGCGGAGAAATGATTGATTTTGACATGAAAATGAACGTCGAGTGGTCGTTTTATGGGTCGGTCTAACTCAAAAGTGTCTAAGGAATAAAACGAGATGGTTTATGACAGGGTAAGGCCAAGCAATTTTTATATACTCGAAGATAAAGTTTCGAATCATGGTATCGTTCGGCTATTTCTAGTGGTTAGGAAGCTTCATGTAGCATAGCAACTCATGACCATTTCCGTACCGTAAATAATATCTGATGTAAAAGTGGGTCATTTTACGGGAGGTAACTCGCATGGATTAACTTTCATCATATGACTGAGTTATCCACTTGTTTATTGTTTATGTCTGAAGGCAATTCTTGTGTTGCATGGTATGATGACGTCGTTGGAGATATATTATTATTAAAATACTTATAGCGGACGAAATTTGAATTATTTGCAACAAGTCCTACATAATAAAGTAACAGCGTTTTGTTTAAATGTGATTTTACACGAGAAACGGGGTTGTTTGATGTGTTTTTTAAAAATACATATGCGCGAAGTACTTTGGTTGATTTCCACGCATGCGTACAAAACATCCGGCGATTAATACTACACGTTTTCGTGTAATATTAGGCTATTGCTTCCATTCACCTCCGAGATAACTGTACCGATACGGAAAGTGTCGAAGGATGTTCCGACATGCCTGGTACGGTAAGACAGTAACGCCCGGCGCACATATTTGCGTATTTGACAACGAATCAAGGGTCCGATGCGTAATTTTTATAGCTTGCGTTTCTCGGCATTTATCGGAGAGAAAAGAAATAAAGAAATGCACTCATTCGCACTGGCATCCGCATATACCTGCGTTTGCCTTGCGTAACCGAATAGACGCTCCGAATCCAATCAGAAAGAAACTATCAATCTTTTCTATCCGATAAAAAATCGTATCCGAATGGTAACGCAAGGGGAGATTCTGTTATTGTATGACGTGATCTTGGGAATACCCATAACTTTTTCTTGGAAAGTCTGTGATAATACACAGCGACTATTAAAACCAACCCTTCCTCTTCGACATCCATGACAAAAATGAAAGAAATGCATTATTATCGCACGGATTTCGGAATGACAGAACGAAACGAAAACGCAAGTAGGCCTATGTGCAGGTTGTTTCGCAGAACAAACCGTTCTGATAATTGGATCCAAAAAAAATCCCTGTCGCATACGCAAGTATGTGCTCCGTGCTCAATGGCGTTAGATTATCCCAAAGTTCCCAGTCTGCGTTGAAAATTTATATGGATCTGCGTTGAAAAGCTAAATTGTACTTGATGGTTACAAAATGAGACGGGGACAAATCTGGCTACCGCTTGTCGTTACACATACACAAGCATGCCGAGTCAATAGCCCCTGTAGCGAGGTTAACTGTTTTGAGCAGCCCAGTAGTTACTCGTATAAATACATGCATATATTCAAAGTATCCCTCGAAATGTGCCGCTGTGTATATATTTATGGAGATACATGTGTATAATGTTGCGATATATAAGAAGAAGAAAAAACACAAAGAAAAAACATAGGCAAATATCCGCATCGAAAAACGCTTTTAATGTGTAAGGTCCTAATGATTATCGACAATCGATGTCTCTTCTAATATTCGAAATAGATCATTCTCCGTCGGGCAGAGATTAGGACCAATACAAAGCATTATAATTCACATATAAATACAATCACAGCTACGCCCCCTGGCGGATAAATTGACCGACTTTTGAGTTAAAGCGCCGATAACATATGTTGCATGTTATTCTCTAATTTTGACAATTTGTTTAACTTTGTAAAGCACTATTGGCGTATATATGAAGAGTTGTTGTCTGTAGGGGTGGGTACAATGTGTAATACTCTCATTGAGTTGGTTGAATACCGCGAACGTATCCATTTGTCGACAGCACTTCACACACTTTCAATTTTTACTATCATAGTCCTCTCGTACCACAACATCTGATTGGTTGCATAGAAGTTCCCACGCATCCAATCAATCAATCGAGTCCGATAATATGTGAATTATCCGCCAAGGGTTGTAATGCAGAGTAGTTTGGAATAAAACTATTGGCTAGCGAAGATGGTTTACCACATGCCAGACCATTCCGGGAACTTATTGTCTCGGAATCCGAACTAAATCCAATGGATTGCCACATGCCACAATTGTATTCTCGCGAGAGTTTCCATAGTGGACGAGACTAAGACGTGTCTCGTACGCTATACCAGGCCATCGCGCATTAATTTCCGCCAATAGTATGGACGACGTATGCTAAGGTTTAGCAAATAAAAGAAGTTAAAAAAAGAAAAGGCGCGGGTGTATCTTATGTCAATGTCTCGACGTAGGAACTGGAATCGATGATATTTTAGAATGCCACATGCTGGAAATACTGCAGCATGCGGATAGAGATGAAGACGATAGGCCTAGCTGCAACATGCGGATAGAGATGAAGACGATAGGCCTAGCT